>RJWH01001143.1:231610-430614 GCA_004363575.1 Solenodon paradoxus
TCTCTCTCTCTCTCTCTCTCTCTCTCTCTCTCTCTCTCTCTCTCTCTCTCTCTCTCTCTCTCTCTCTCTCTCTCTCCAAAGTAACGACTTTATCCTGTGACCCCCGCACGCACCCTGTTTCAGTGCCCTGGCTTTCCGCCGAAAAACATTGGGCTACGTGGGTGCTGCTGGGAGCCCAGGATCCCACTTAGGGTTCCCTTCTCCAGGAGCCAGGACACCCTGGCCACCCTAGGGCGGCATCTTCCCCACCTCACTGAGGGCCACTTTCCGACATCCCTGCGTGCGCCTGCTGCCTTCCAGCCCGGCTGGCTCTCTCCAAGCTCTCGCACCTCCTCTTTGCCCCACCCCACCTTGGTGCATAATCTGTGGCCAAGCTCAGATTGTCCCTCTCTCTGGGTTGAGGCTCTGGCCTGAATAGTTTGACGAGGCTTCCGTGAGACAGGCAGTCTTGTACACATTGAGGGCGACACTTTGGCTTTCCCGGATTCGCTTTCCCGCGCAGCTACACTTGGTAATTACCCCATACAATGAGATGTGGGGGTGTCCATCGTTCCACTGTTATTGTGGAGTGTTCCTTATGACAGTGGTGGAACTCCAAATTACACAAAAATGTTAAGTACTTAAAAGATAGAATGAATTCGGTGTGGGAATATGAGTAAGCTTTCCATTAAGATCTCAGTTTGGCCTGTCAAAAGAGGCTCGTTCTAGGTATTACATAGCCTAATTTGCATTTTAGCATTGTTTTATTTCTTAAACGTCATTAGAGATATTTGCGGGTGTATTCAGGCGCGCTGGGCACATCCATGTTCCCTATTTTTGCATCTTAGCTTTTTTTTTTTTTTTTTTTTTTTTTAGAAAAAATATTTTGTTCTGTAAATTCCAGGTTTCAAATACTTGGGAACATACTCCAGAAAGCTGAGCACCTCCTCTCGCCCTTTTCCCTGTCTGGAGGCAGCGGCAGGAAGCCGCTCCCCCGCACCCAGAAGGTCAGAGTGAGCTGCGTTAGACACAGCTGTTGGGCTTCTGCTAGGGGCCGCGGGAAACCTTTTGCCCGGAGAAAAATCTAAAACTCTACGTTATCTGGACACGGAAAAGTCAAGAGAGGAAGAGAGATGAGGTTTTAGGGAAAGGTTTTTGGTACAGGCGTTCGGTAGTCTTTGAGCGCATACCCAGGTATACACAAGTTGTGGATTCAAGCCCTCTTATCAGACCTCCCAGATCTCAGGAGCCCAGAGCAAGCCTGTGTGGACCCCAAGCAGCAGCAAGGATGCAGAAAGGACCCTAAACCTGTTTGCACTAATCCCCCCACCCCCACCCCACCCCTTGGACCGGCAACACATTCCCACATTTGTGAGACTGGATGTGTTCCAACGGGAATAGCATCCTATGCTGTTGCTGAGATGCAAAAAGCAGGAGTCTATTTGATTCTTTGATCTAAATTTCTTCCAAGACATTTGATAAATAGTACATGAGTTGGAGTGAGTTTGTTTTCTCTGTTTTGCCCTCTTGGCCTTTAATGAGAAGTAGTGAAATAACTTTTTTTGACTTTTGAATATTCGAAAACTATTGAAACATGTTGGAAAGACAAAAAGAAGCTTTTTGTCTTCTGGAAGCATATTTAAGTCCCCTCTGTTTCCTTTGGTGCTAAACCATGACAGTTGATTCACTGTTGTTCAGGTAATATCAAATAACAAGTTATGTACCCCTAGTCCTAAGATACAGTTTCAAAGTTAAGAATAAAGTAAACAGAAAAGGTGAACTGTAGCCCAGAGTTATATTTAGAGCCACTATACTTCCTTTAAAGAAAATCACTTACTCTGTGATGTTTCAAGCATTTAATAAATAAAATAACATTAATCAGTCACCTGTTCTTTCATAGGCATATGTTCTCCTGAAAGTGTATATATGTGTGTGTGTGTATATCTTCAGACACAGAATGAGAGCTCAAAAAGCAGGTATGAGGAAACCTTTAGTCTAGAATGAACTTCAGAACAAATGACAAGATGTAAGCTGCTTCATCTCTACTGTAGATGTAGATAATTATAGCAAGAGTTACTGCTTTATGAATTTGGACATAGCATGAGCCCAGTAATGTTGCTTGGGGGCTTCATTCCATCTGTAAGAGTATAACCCCATGTGCATAGGAGCAATCTCACACATCCCTGTGAAGAGTCAGCTACCCTCTAACTACTATGACTTACTATTATGCTCCCCAACCACAGTGCACACATACACACACACCCCTCTAGACATAGAAAAAGTTTCCAACTTTCCCTTTACTACATTTGCCAGGCGCCAAGGTGCATATAGGGCCAACCTTCTATATACATTTTTCCAGTATATTTTTGTGACTTCTTTTACTCTTCAAAGCTGCTCTTGATGTTCATTCTAGCCTAATATACCCAGAAAATGCTTCAGAGAGTGGATAGAAGACCCCAGGATGATCTGTTTTGGACGCTCAACCTCTAGGGCTGTCTCTTCATGACCTACAAGAAACCTAATTCAAAGGCCCAGTCCTCATGTCTGGTAAGAAATTCATAAATATTTGCTTATTGATTTATCTGACATAAAGTTGCAAAGAGATTTTTCTGTATAATCATTTGAAATTAATGTTTGTTTTGAATAAGCACTATGTTCTATCCAAATTTGAAGGCTAAAATGAGAGGAATAATTATTATGCTGAACATATTATAAGAATTATCTCATTTAATATTCACAAAACCCTATGAAGCAGCTTCCACTATCATCATTTCACAGGTGAGGAAACTAAAGCTTATACAAATAACATGAAGTCACAAGATGGCAAGTACTGGGGTTTGAATCCATAACCTTCTATGCTAACCTGATTTTAACGAGTTCCTTTAACACTCAATATTTCATATAATCTGAGACCCTTATTTTTCACATTTTAGTGCTCTGAGATTGTGATGTATCTTACAATGAATTACAATTACAAATAAAAGCTTTCTCAACCCCCTCAATGCTATATAAAATAATAGCACATTTTCCAGTCAGGGATGTATTTGGTTATGTTGGGTTATGTTGCCTTAGCAAATCATCCAATCTTAGGAACCAAAGTGGAAAAGGTCTATATTCTTTGCTCACGTAGTCTGCTGAAGATCTCTGTGACTCTTCAGAGCAACTTTCCTCCGTGCAATGTCTTGGCATTGCACCTCCATACCAGCATGTGTTTCTGTAGTCACTACTCTGGGGAGATTGAGCCTGCAAGGATCTCACACCAGCAATTAAATGCCTGGCAGTGGCAAGTATCACTTCTACCTCCAGTCTAGAATTAGTCATGTGGCTCTGCCCAGTTGCTAGGTAAGTTTAATCCTCCCTTGTTCCCCAAAGGAGAAGAAAAATAGATATGGGTAAGCATTTAACACTTATACCACAAAGGCATCTTCAGTTCAACAAAATATTATCATTAGGATTGATTAATGTAAATATCAGGAATCTATTTTATTTAAAACTAATGAGCAGTAATTGACCCTTGGTTTGTTATATTCCTTCTTAACAAAAAACAAAAAAATATATACTGTCAAAGTTTATGCTCATGCTTAATTCCAAAGAACAAAGTTTAAAATCAATTTCAAAAATATTGCAAAACAGTTTAACTATAACGCAGGAGACTACAGATGAGATTCTTAGACTTTGAAACTTCCTGAAACCATATACCAAAACATTTGTACATTTTTCGGAGGAATGGGTACATATGTGTCATAAGATTCTTTCTAATTGGGAGTCATGATGTATTCATTCAATTACTGAACAAATATGAATTGCTATATTCTAAACACTGTTTCTGGTGCCTGGGATTGAGCAGCAAACATGGTTGACAAGTCTCCAAAGTCTACAGAGATTATCGTCTGGAGATAACTGATAAGCAAACAAATAATAAAGAAGATAACTTTACATCCAGATGGGCAGGCATAAAAGAACAATGTGATAGAACCTGGAATAGGGCAGGTCTATAGATCAGAGGTCTGCTTTAGGAAATGATCTTGAAGGATCAATATGAAGAAAACTTAAACCTGAAAGAGAAAAAATGAGAAGAACAGCCCATTCAGAGATCTTGGAATCCTGGAGACAAGTGTTCTGGTCAGAATGTAAGGAAACTAAAGAATGGATATGTTTGAGAACTTGAAAGGTATTTGGAGTATAGAAAATGAGGGAGAAATTAGGAGAAGACATGAAAGATTAATGCAGAGGCTATATTCAATGTGGCCTGTGGGTCATGGTAAGAAGTCAGAATTTTATTTTTTTTTAAGAACAATATGGACAGATGCACAATGTTCAGAAACCCTCCTTTACATAGAAAGACGAAAATTTCTTACAAGCTCCACTACTGTATGTGTGAATCATTTGGCTAGCATTAGTTCTGCTATTAAACACCAGGTTAATCCAGTGAACTCATCTCTGAATGGGGATCCCCTTCCTTCCTTTTCCAAGAAAATTCTCACTCCTTTTGCCATTGTGTCAAGATGAAGACTATGATGTTCCCAGAAGAACAGGTAAATAATAAATCTGAGAGGCTGAAGGATTGGAGTAGGTCTGCATTCAGAGAATTCACAAGGGTTTCCATTTCAGAGGAAGCCAACTGAAGAGGTAACTGTGGCTGACTAGTAAATTCCACCCACCCGCCCACCTGCCCAGGGAGATGATAGCCCAGGGAGAAAAGCAAAGGTGGGTGGGCATAAGTGAAGAACAAATCAAGTGAGGGTTTTCTGAAGATTTGGTTCCACTTCCTGCAATAGTAGTTATGTGAAAGAGAGATTAATAAAGAGGTTGACTTCAGCTATGATAAAATAAAGAAGTTTACATTTAACCAATTCCTAAAGATTTTATTACTTTGATACTTTGTAGTTCATAGAGTTTTTTGATTCCTGAAGTAAATTGGGGCATTATCTGCCTAATTATTTAACACATAAATATGCCACCCAAACAAAAATAGTCTCTTTTATGTACTTAATATCATAATAAGACCAACTTAACAACAAAAATTTGCAGGAATTACTCAAAATTCTGGTAAATATAAGATTTAAGAGTTATCTTAAATTGTCATTGCCTTCCTCAAGGATATCCATGGATGAAATCAGAACTCTTCTCTTTAGTCAGTTAGATAGCTATTAATGTAGACCTAACAATACCATATTTCCTTTAGATAAGTAATCAAATATAATTTAAATTATTATACTTCTTACTCTCCTATTTTGAGTGACATCATCCACAATCGTGTTGAATTCCTACTTTGAGGCAAGTATTTTGTACCCATTATGTAATTTATTTCTCACAACCTTCCTTAAGGGTATAATTGTCCCCCTTTGACACCTTAGGTGAGTGAGGCTGATTGTAGGTCACAGTCAGAAGTGGCCCATCCAGTGTATAGGTCCAGGACAGGTGAGGTAGACTCTTCCCTACACAACATCCTGTTCCTCTCTGCTCAGCCCCTTAATCACGTTTTTTAGAAAATAGGGCATGTAAATATGGTAAATAATTGTAATTTTTTCTTTGTTCTAATGTACATAAGGCTGTTATGGAAATTAAAACAGCCATAACAAAATACTTCAACCTTTCAAAATAGCATACTACATTTTCATATTCTCAAACCAAATATGGTATTCAGTAAATGGTTTCAGAGGATTGATATCTATGTTTTGACCTATCTCCTTTGAGAAACATTACATGTAGTAAAAAAGCATTTTTCTTTCACAGAAAATTTGCCTCCAACGTGCTGTTGGGCCATAAGTTGTCTCTTTATTACATCCCAGAGGGAGGAAGTTGAGTGGAAAAGATTCCGCAGCTTCACTATGAGAGGACATTATACATTTCAGAACAAGAATCCATCCAAAGCTAAATAAATTAAGGATTCCATAATAAGTCTTAGGATAGACACTGTGCATTTTGTGTTTGTTTGTTTTTATTCCATTAAAACTACAAAATCTGTATTACAGATGCTGAAGCACTCTTATTCCACTCAGTTGTGCCTCTTTCCATCTGAAGCCTTTGGTTTTAGCATAACTGATCTTGTTTGGGAGGTCTGGAGATGAAGGAAAATGGACAGGGACAAGCAGAGAGAAGATCAGGTACAATGGCTGGAAGTGCACTGTCTTAGAAAGATTTAGTATGTATAGCAGGGCAGGAGCTGAAGTCCTAAACTGGAAAATAAAGCAAAACAAACCGAAAACCCAGCACAGGAAGCAAATGAAGTGTAATACTGAACAAACTGTATGTGTTGGTATCTTCTTTTTATGTGGCAAGCTTTAGAGTTTTGTGACCTGAACACATGGACAATTGTAAAGAATTTAGTAATACAAGCATTACTCTTTAGCGAATGTTTCTTTGTGCACCAAGGACTATGCTAAGTACTTTACAGAGATTAATTAATTCAGTCTTAACGGGGTTGATAGAGTTGCTGCTTTTGGTCCCATCGTATTGATAGATGAAGAAATGGAGGGTGAAAGAAATTAAGCATTTGTCTAGTGAGTGGCCTAGCAGTCTGACTCTAGAGTCTAGAATTCTCTGCCACCTCGCACTAGAATCAGTGAAGGATTCTTGCTTGCAAGCAACAAAAATGAGCTCAAACTATCTAAAGAAATTAATATTGGAAAAAGGAAATTCACAGATCCCAAGAGGCTAAGAGAACAAGTTTGGGAAATGGGCAGGAACCCAGAGCCTTAGGAGGCCAGGCCATAGAAATATTACCTAAGATGCGGCTATCTCTGCAGCATACTTTCTAGAAACTACTACTGAACATCATGATGCTCCTATGAGCTACCCTATTTGCTGTTTCTTCTTTGCAGTGTGCACAGGACTGTGTGGGAGCATATGGACCCCAGTGTTGGGTCACCTGCTCTGTTCTGGGTATGGGGAGAGTGAGATTCAAACTCCTTGGCTTCACAGTAGAAGGCAAGGTCATATACCACAAGGTTACACTCCAAGAGTAAGGACAGATGAATTTTGACAGTCAAAAGAACGTCACAGTGTCCTCCCAGACCACCCACTATCACCACTTTGTAGCAAATTATTCCATTAGAAAAGTAAATGTAGTCCTGTTACAATCATTTTGAAAGGTCAGGCAAAGGTGGAATTGTGCAAACATTAAATATTGCAAATCAAAATTGAACTGACCTAGAAATTCATCCTAATAGATTTATTTGCAATCTTTAGATGCAAACTTTGAAAAGACAAATTTGATAACCCATATGTTAAACATCAATCAGAATGTTTAAGGAATGAAATGCTCTTAGTACCATAAATTTCTAATTAAAGTGAATTAAGTCTTTTACAAGGACTCACAAACTTTTATGTTTCTGGAATTCCATGTTTTGGAATTTTTAATAAAACATTTGGATTGTAAAGATTTTTCAGTGCCTCAGAAATATTGCCACCACGTATAGTTGTAAAGTGTCATGGCTGTCTACTGCCAAATGTGTGCACATCCCAGGGTGGATGTTCCATGTACATGCCTTTACCCAAACTTTGGAAAAGAGTTTGCCTCTTATTTTCTCCACTGCATAACAATTGGGTATAGAGGAGGAAATAAATTCTGTCCATGTAGACATTTTATTTGGAAACTGCTAAGGAGAAACACAGTGCTAGGCACTGTGCACATAAAAATAATTGATAGAGGTGTTTTAAAAGTGATATAGGGATTAAGAAAAAGAGATGACTGCTTCTAAAAGAGGGATACAAGTTACAAGGAAGAAGGAAAGTCCAGAAGTAGCAAATTACTTTACAAAGGTTTCTGATTTTCCAAGAGGTAATACATGATTGCTTAGACTGATGCAGCAGTGATTGGAGGATTTCTTTCTCTGTAAGTTTCCTCTGTCTAAAGACAGACTTCATAGGATCTGATGTTTTATTGAATGTAGGGGTGTGTGTGTGTGTGTGTGTGTGTGTGTGTGTGTGTGTGTGTGTGTGTGTGTGAAGAAATGATAATTTTGGATAATAGAGCCCATTCTAAAGTAACTGTCATTTTTTCACAAAAACAACAATGACACTTTTGATAAGTTCACTGACTAAGTGGAGCAGTGATTCCCAGTTTTGATTGATCACCTCCCCCTCCTAGACCTATTGAAGTAGATTGTCTGGAAGTGAAGACTAGTAATTCATATTTTTTAAACTCTCCAAGGATTTTGAGGATCAGTCTGTTGGAGAAAGCCCTGCATTTGAAGACATGTAAAGGAAATGACACATGGAAACACTAGATTCAGCAAAATCTTATCAAGTCCCTTTTTTGCTCTACCTGAGAAACATCTCCTGAATGTCACCACTTCTCTCTGATTCTAATGCACCCATTCTAATCTTAAACCCATTTATTGGTTGCCAAATGAATTGCCGTTTACCTGGGCTCCTGCTCTTGCCCTTATGCAATCCCTTCTCCATGAAACAATTGAATCACTCACTTCTTTAAAAATGTAAAACAGTTCTTTCACCTTCTTGCTTAAAATGTTCCAGTAATTTCTTAGGATACTGTCATGGTTTAAAAAAATGTGTTCATAAATTTGTTGATGCTTCTCCCTTGAAAATATAAGGACTGATTTCCTTTCCTTTAATGGTAAACTATATACTTAGTGACTTGCTTCTAAGTAATAGACTGTGGCAAATGTAATGGTGTATGATTCCAAGATTAGAGCATAAGAAGCATTGTGGTTTCCTTTCTTGCTCTTTTTTCTTTAATCACTTTCTTGGGAAAAGCCAGCTACAGTGTCATGGTGACATTTAAGCAGCTGTATGGAGAGGTCCATATGGCAAGGCAATGAAGCTCCTTGCCAACAGCCAGCAAGGAACTGCGATCTGTTTCCATGAGCCATGTGAATGAGTCATCCTGGAAGCCTCAATCAAACCTTCAGATGACTGTAGCCCTTGTCAATATCTTGACTCCAATTCTCTAAGAGATCCTGAACCAAACCATCCATCTAGTTGATCCCCAAAATCCTGACCCACAGAAAGTATGAGGTAGTAAATGTTGGTTTTAAACTTCCATGTTTGAAGGTTAAATCTGTAAAGCAACAATACATAACTAATACATTTATTAACAATATAATCCAAACTCCTTGCCAAGATGGGAAATGTTCTATACACTCAGGTTTCTGCCTAAATCATTAACTTAATCTACTGTTCACTTTGTGGAAAAGACTATTAGTTGTCCCTTAACAGCTATTTGTCTCCTCTTTGTTTAGGAATAGCGTCACCAAACTTATTCATTTATATGAATCCAAGCTAATCCAAGCTAATGACCACATTTCCTAATCTTCCTCGCAGCTAGATACATAGGGCAAAATCTGATGAATGGACTGTGAGCAGAGTGATGTGTGCCACTTCTAAGTTGTGTCTTTAGATGGAAAGAATACGCCTCTGTTTCCTTCTTCCGTTTTCTGCTGATGGGAATATGATGCAAAAGGCTGTAAACTGGATTAGCCATCTCAAGCCACAAGCTGGAAGTTGCATGGTAAGCTGGGCAAATCAGTAGTAACAGCCAAGATCCCCAATACCATCAAGCCAGGAGTATCTATCTGGTCTTTTACACAAGAAACACATAAGGGTCTGTCTGGTATTTAAGTCATTGTGCTTTCTATTTTCTTTATTACAGCACCTGGCCTGCATCTTATTTGGTATCCGGTCCCTTGTTCACCACTTTCAGGACACAATGGTCTTCTTTCCTGATACCTTTTCTGCAGTCTTAGCATTTGCTACTTCCTCTGATGCTGTCCTCAGGTCTCTGAGTGAGTCTCTGAGTGGTCCTTGCTTTCAAGCTTCACTGTTTTATACAAAACAGTCTCCCCCGCAGTTGGTCTCTTTTATATGAGCTCCTTTTTATTTTCATTTTTTTAAAGAGGAAGAAAGGCAGAGGAGGAAGACACATTTGCGGAAGGAAGGGAGGGAGGGGAGGAGGGGAGGAAGAAACATTTTAAAGCATCTTTATTTATTTAGTTGTTCATTTTGTTTTTTCACCCCAGCCCAGGGTCTTGAACCTAGGTCCTTGGGCTGTGTGTGGTCCATACACTGTTGCCTGAGCCAAAAGTTCTATTCTTCGTGACATTTATCAACCTGAACAGGCACTCAATAAATGTGTTGACTTAATATTAGGTACACAATGATGTGCAGTCCATATTTTAGTGAGAGTCTTCTTGATAAACACGTTTTCATTTTAGTGTATTGTATGTAACAGTCTAATCTCAAGGATTAACAGAAACTAAAATTTCTATAACAAGCAAAGTGCAAACCTAAGAAAAAGATAAGCTGACACTTTTCATGACTGTCCCCATTATCTGTTTCTTGACTTACATCCCAAGGGACTTCCTCCTCTATCCTCCTCCTTCATAGCCCATATAGCTAAACATTGGTCTTCTATTATTTGGGGGCTAAACAGAGGACAAAGATAGCAAAAAAAGGGCATTCTGTAGCCACTAGTATAAGCATAAGACAAAATGTTTGAATGCATGTTTATGAAACAAGTTTTCACACCCCTCCAACTAGGTAAGAGGCTGAATAGGCTGAAGGAGGGAAGGTGTGGAACCACAGAGACCACAAGCAGAGATGTCAGCTCCCACTGCACTGAACCCCCGCTATTGCTAATGCCAAGAGTGTGTGGACGCCACTTCAGAGCACTGATCATTGTATATGGTCTAACAGTGTGCTATAACTTATCAAATATGTAGCTTGGATACTTTTACCCAGAAAAATAGTAGTAATGATTAAGATAATAATAATAATCTGAGTAATAACAATACTAAACATTAGTGGAACAGAGCACTGACTATATGCCTAGCACTAGGCTAAATGATTAACCTAAATTATCACATTTGTTCCTTGCATTAGTCTTATATATTATCAGCTGATGCTGCAATAATGTTTTGTAATGAGCCACCCAAACACCCAGTAACTTACAGCAACTGATATTTATTACTTTCTCATCAGTCAGCAAGCCAGCTGCGGTTTGGGTAATGTAGGCTGTTCTGCTGCAAAACTTTCTTCCAGGTTATGGACAGGGGAGACTTGAGAGTACGTTTTGTTTTCAGATTTGCGCTACAGTCTCTCATCATTCTGGGAAGAACAGCTATGTGGGACACAGGGATGCAAGAAGACCAGTGAAAACTCACGATGCCAGGCTTAGGACTGGTACGTTGTCTCTTGTACCCATATTCCATGACCAAGATGAACATTGATGGGGAGAAAACATACTCTATCCCAAGGGACATGGGATTCAATTTTGACTGAATTAAAGTCAAATGTATTATATGAAAAGGTAGGTATTTTATACTGCACAGAGAAAGAAACCAAGTCCAGAAAAGTTAAATGACTTGCTCAAAAACACAGGAAGTAATGAAGCCAGGACTGGCCAATTCCAGGGCCTCTAATCTTAATTATTGCTCTATATGGTTTTAACAAACTAGAGTCCAGAAAGGTATTTCCAAGAGAAATATAGAAGCAGCAATAATTGTACTATAATACATGGAACCTGAGGAAAAGAAAGAGGCAAAATAAAAGACTCTATTTTGAGATCCTAATCAATAAAGATGATTTTTCTCATTAG
This sequence comes from Solenodon paradoxus, assembly GCA_004363575.1. NCBI lineage: Eukaryota > Metazoa > Chordata > Mammalia > Eulipotyphla > Solenodontidae > Solenodon > Solenodon paradoxus. The sequence continues at coordinate 243,150 of RJWH01001143.1, forward strand.
CTTTCATAGCTTCAGAAGGTGATGCTGTAGGACTCCACAGAAGGATGTGGGTTTATTTATTTTTAGAATTCACCCTCATACAAACATGTTAACATTTTATCTATTTAAATATTACCTTTGCTGCTTATTTCCTATCCATCTATTTTGTAAGAGAAGTCTCATTTATTCTTACAAGTGATCTATAAAGTAGTTCTGAGGTATCTCCTCATAAAATAACATTGAGGGATTTTAGTAGCAGTCATAGTAAATCAATATAAGAAACAACAACAAAGTCCAATAAAAATGTTAGATTCAAACCTTAAGGAAGTGCAAATAGTTCTGTTATTAAAAGAAAAAAATGGAGATATGATTATAAAATATGAGAACCAAGGTATAAATGTCACAAACAAGTCCTTTGGGAATATTTTTAGGGAATTGAAGAGAGTCTGAGCTAGATGAGAAGCAGGAGGGAGCGCTATACCTGGGTGGTTTAAGACTGAGATGCTGACCAGCCATGGAGCTTCGGTGTCTTGGAATATCCACAGACGGGCTGTTTTTGAGCTCCATATGCTCCCCATACCATCAGTATTTTAGAAAGATTGATTTTCTTCTGCAGTAGCAAAATAATCTAATGCCATGATACAGAACCTTAGGTCTGTGTTACAAATAAAACTCAAACCTACTCCCATTTCTCTCTCTAGTTTTCTCTACTCTGTTATTATGATGACTCTAATTTCAAATTGCAGCCATGGTCATTCATTTCCCTTCAAAATAAGTACAAAACTGAAACAGCCTCCAAAATATAAAACCAGATTGTTATAACTCGGACTACACATTTAAACTTGTTCGGCTCTGGATTATATTGTAGTAAGACATTTATATGTCTTAGAATTATATCAAAACATTTTTTAAATGATTTGAATATTAAGAATTTTGGTAATTTGTTTAGATACAATTGTATTATTACTGCTTTTTTAAGAGAGTAAAAAAGGAAGGAATGGAAGGAGGAAAGAAGGGAGGGAGGGAGGGAGGAAGGAAGGAAGGAAGGGGAGGAAGACACATTTTTATTTAATTAGTTGTTTATTTTTTTGTCTCCTGCCCTGGTTCTGAGCTTGAGTCCTTGGGCTTTACATGGTCCACATTCCAGCTAGCTCAGCCACCTGAGCCACAAGGGCACACTGTGATTACTTTCTTTAAAGGAAGTCTTTCTTTCCATATTTATTAAAATATTTACATATTTCTAAAATATTTACAAACAAGTATTATTAAGTTTGGGATTTGCTCCAAAATAGTCCAGCATTGCTGGGAAGAAGAGTGCAAAATATTAATAATCGTTGAAACAAGGTAAGTACTTAGGGGTTCATTATCCTGTTTTTCTACTTTTCATAAAGTTTGAAAACTTCTTTAATAAAAAAGAAAAAGAAAAAACTTATTTAAAAACACCACACAAAGACTGCTATAAGAACAGACTAATTCATAAGATGTCTTCAATAGTGAGTAGATTTCTATCTAACAGAAAATGCTAAGCTGTAGTCAGATAACCTGCAATGTTTAAAACAACATCACCATGATATTCACAACAGCACAGCATTTCAAGTGTCTTTTCTATATATATACGTTTATATTATGTGGGAAAATTACATGATTTGTTCTGGAATTTAAAACAGCTGTTCTCCAATGAATATAAGAAGTAAAAACCTTCACCTCTATTTTTTATTGATTTGGAGTTAGGCAGACTGACAGTTGAGTCGTGGAGAGTGATGGGCGTTTGTGATGTAGGCATACTATGTGCCAGGTTCTGATCTAAATATTTTATGATTATGAACTCATACTAATCTTCAACAGTACCTATGGATATAGATATTATTGCTCTTCCCATATGACACATTTTCAAAAAATTACAGTACCAAGAGAAAATTACATAATTTGCTCAATGTTGCACTAGAATTAAAGTCATGATATTCAAAGGTTACTAGAAAAGCTGAGATTCAAGTGCAGGATGTCTGGTTCTCATGTCTGATTCTTTAATACCACGCTCTGTCACTCTATAGGAAGACTGTATTTGTTTAGAATTTATGGACCCAGTCTCTTTTATTGGTAAAAAAAGAAAGCAACTTTTACTTCCTTTGACAAAAGCATATTCCTTTTATTTTGTCATGCACTTCAAACTTACTACTTCCAACAGAGACATACCAGCCCTATAATGTTCAAGCATATTTATTACAGATGTTTGTTTATGGCATGATTTCAAAGAACAGAAACATCAGAGCAAGCTCTTCTGATTTATTTAAACCAGGATCATTTTGAGAAACAGCTCTACCAATACAGTAGTTGACAATGACATCTCTCTTATGTGTCAACTTCTGGGAAATGAGCTTACATGGTTTTTCCTGTCACCTGACCTATTCAGGTGGTCTATTACAATTATTTTCTACCCAGCAAGTTCCCATCACATTCCCATAACACCAGTGTTCATAGCAGAATCTCCCCCCTTCTCTCTCTAGATATGTAGTCTTTATTTGGGAAAGAGTTTTCAAAGGTCCATTTATGTATATGCCACATCATAGAGACTTTTGAATACGGTGACTTTAATCTAGGCTTTTTATTTTTAAGAAGGAAGGGAGGGAAGGAGGAAGGGAGGAAGAGAGGAAGGAAGGAAAAGAAAGCATTTAAATTTATTTAGTTGTTTATTTTCTCCCACTCTTCACTCTGGTGCTAGGTCACAAACCCAGCAACTTGAACTTTACATAGTCCACACCCCGGCAGTCTCAGCCACCTGAGCCACAAGGGCGCGCCTAATTTAGGAGACTTTTAATAGCTATTTCTAGAAAGAAATTAGTATGGGTCTTCAAGTGGACTTACTTAACTATATTGGTCATTAAACTTATGAAAAGAATGGTTTGACTGAGTTTTTTCAGTAAATTTGTGAAAAGTGATTTCTTAGAATTAACTGTCCACACTGATTTGATTCTTTACTCATAGAACATCTATCCCTGAATGAAACATTTTCTAATATTGGAAGAAAACTTTTTAGAACAAAGGACATGTCTTCAGGTAATTTAGAGTTATGCTTATTATTACGTGACAACAGCTACAGCTGTAGGGGCAAAGGAAAAATTCCCCCATTTCCCTGAGGTTCTTCACAGGCTGGGCACATGAATAAATTAACATTATGTTAGTAAGAGGAAAACCTCAATTTAATAAGATACATGTGGAAAACTTACATGGCAGTAAATTCTGAGGTAGCTGGGGCAGACCCACATTTACATCTTGAGCTGAGTCATAGAAAGGGGACCTTGGGTCCTACATAAGAGAGGAGAGGGCCAGTACATGACTAGGAGGGATGAGTCATCTGTAAGTAAAGATAAATACTCCCCTTTCTCATTCTTCTAGAGAATAAGGACCATTTCTAGATTAGGAGAAGGGCAGAGGCCCCGGGAGTGGCAGATGGCTTCTTCTATTAAGGGAAGGGAAACAGGTTTAGAAGAACTGGAGCTGCTCCTTTGCCTCTGGGGCTGTCCTCCACTGTCCTTGGTTCTTCTTTTCAGAGTGGGGCATTTACAGAGAGAATAATTCTGGGAGACTTGGGGTGCTCTATTTTAGTCTCATCACTGATAAGATGTCTTGACAACTCTATAGCTTAAGGTTGTCAATCTTTATAAATATAATAAATGCAATACATCCAGGCTCTCTTTTGCTTGATATAATCTATATATTCATTCTATGCACCAAAAGGAGGGTTTTTCTATACATAAAATTGTTTCAGAATTTCTCTAGGACCCGAGAGAATGAAATCTGACCTATGTATTTCTTTTTAAAAAGAAGAAACAAAGAAAGAAATAAAAGGAGAATAAAAAAAAAAAATGGGAGAGAGGGAGAGAGAGAGAGAGAGAGAGAGAAGAGGAGAGGAGAGGAGAGGAGAGGAGAGGAGAGGAGAGGAGAGAGAGAGAGGCAACAAAGAAATAACAGAAAAGACTAGATTTTAATTTTTCTAGAATAGTAATTTGTAACCCTGGCAGCATGTTAGAATTTCCTGGGGGTGTATTTAAAAAAATATTGATACCTGATTCCTCAGGCTCGGAGATTTTGATTCATTTGGTTATGGTGACCTTTTAGTCTTCATAAGAAATTTATTTATTTAAATATCAATGGAGAAATCACCAAACTTGTAGTGATGGAGACATTCTCTATTCTGTGCTTCCTAATCTTATGATAAATAAAATGCAACTCAAATAACTTCTGGTTTTGAGTGTAATAGGAGGTGGAACTCGAGAATAAAGACCTACTTCATTCATTCATTATTCATTCAATTGACCAACAAACAATTACGTGGTATCTATTTTTCAGACATGTATCCAGGGTGAGAATGCAGTGGCAAACAAAAAGATTAAGGAAGAATGATAAGCCTTCTGTGAAATGCTCCTTGTGGGCCTCAAGTTTCAACTTAAGTTAATGGTTAGATCAATGGGTGATTGGATGAAGGACAGACAAGAAACAGACTGAGAATGAAATTACTATAAAGACAAAATTAGTCTGCTAGTTAATTTCATTCATGAAATAAAAGCATTTTGTCACTTAAGTAGACCCAAGAGATCATCTACTTTTGTTTTACAGATGAGCAACTTTAAACTCAGAGGGGTTAATAACTAGCCACACAGTTATTCAGGGCAGAGCTGTAGAACCCACATAACTGGCCATTACATAATGCTATCTGTGTTCATATCTATGTAAAACGTTCTGATTGCAAATTCCTAAAAGAAAGTAGTATCCTGAAAACAGCCTTTGAGAAAGAAAAGGACGAGTTCTTCCTCCCATTGAGCTAATCCTAGTGTGAAATTAACTAGCAGCATCACTAGTCGATTCCATGCTGCTGCCCTGTAGGGAGAGAAAGGTGGGAATAAAGAGTAAGTTTTGGTCCATTTCTTCCCTAACTGCAGTTGTTCTAAGGTCAAACACTTAGAATTTTGAAAGCAGATGTCAAGAAAGGGCTACTGAGAACACTGGAAGTTAGAATTGGAGAAAGACCTAAAAATTAAACCCCAAAGAGAAATTACAAATAAGAATCATAGTCACATACTTTCCCACATCATCTTTGAGAGCAAATCTGCAAGGTGGAGAGGACATTCAGCAAGCTGCCTAGTGATAAGGGAAGGTAGGTCCATACTCATAAGATTCCATTCGTTGGAAATTTTAGGATGTCTGACAATAACTGTTAAAGAGTGCGTAATCAAGTAGGTCTCTCAGAAATGACTGGAGGAAGTTTAAGTTAGGAAAGTCACCATGGAAAGCTGTTTGGCATTATCTAGTAAAGTTGAATATTCCCATACCTTACAAACAAGTAATTCCAGAGCTAGATATTAACTCTTGACTGTGAACTTGGAGGTATTTGTAAACCAGGTCATGGTAACATTGTTGTAAAAGAAAAAAAAAATATCTGGAGGCAACCTAAATGTCCATTGACATCAAAATGGATATTACATAACTGTCAAAACAACTGAACTTCCACTATACACATAATTATGAGTGAATCTCAGCAAAATAATGTTGAGTACATGAAGTTCACAGAGAAATTACATCTATACACATTCTCTTTTTTAAGTTTAAAAATTGCAAGCTAAATAATATGCTTTTTAGGAATAAATATATCATTAATCTATGTTTCAGAAAAATCATGGAAACGATAAATTGAAGAGTCAGTGATAAAGATAACTTTGAAGAAAGGAGAATGAAATTGGAGGAAGGCTATACAGAAATAAGTTATCCCAATTCTAGTTCTTGCATTGGTAGCAGGTTCACTGAGTATATTATACAAAGATTAATGGATAGTTATATTATTATTTAGTGCAACATAACGAATTATCTCATACCGTCTCAACTTAAAACAATTTTTTTTTTGGCTCCACATAGTTTCTAGGGTCAAGAGTTTGGGCACATTGTAGTTGAGTGGTTCTGGTTCAGGGTCTCCTATGAGGTTATAATTAAGCTGTGAGTCAGAGCTGCCAGCTGGGAAGGAGCTGGAAGATCCACTTCCAGGATGATTCCTTCACATGGCTGTTGGCATGAGACTCAGTTCCTCACCACATGGGTCTCTCCATAGGACTGCTCCCATGACATGTCTTTCCTCAGAGTGAGGAGAGGAGAAAGAGGGGAGGGGAGGGGAGGGGGAGAGTGAGAGAGTACTCAAGATGGAAGATACAATATCTGCTATAAAACTAATAAAGTGACATACCATCACTTCTGCCAGATACCTATGGCCAACCAACCCAACCCTGGGACAATGTGAAACAGAACTATTTAGGGTGTCAACTACCAGGAAACAGGAATCACTGGACACCATCTGGAGGCTACCTACCATGTTGATAAAAACAAAAAAGACCAATGATGAAAGTATGTGAAGAAGCAATTATATGTACCTGAAACTGGAAAATAAATGAATACACAAATGAGTGTACTCAGTTTGGAAGACAATAGGATGTAGGAGTGAAATGAGTTTGAGTTTCAATTCTAGCTCAATCACTGTGGGCAAGTCACTGACTCAAATGAATCCTTCTGTTTGTTAAAAAGGGATGAGGCCATTTACTTGCCTCAGTTTTTCTATTATTCAAATATTCAAATATACATGAAATAGAATAATATATGAACACCACACACATCATCCAGCGTCAATAACTTCCTAAATTCTAGCATACTTTTTCATTCGTCTTTTCAGGATCCTTTGATTTCCCCTAGCCCAGCCCCAGGTCTCAAACTTGGGGCTCTTGGGCTTTACATGGTCTGCACCTTAACTCCTTCAACTACCCGAGCCACGAGCACACCCCTCTTGAAGTGTCTTAAAGCAAATTTCTGCCATTGTGCTATTCTATCCCAATATACTTCAGTATGCGTTACTTAAAAGATTTTCTTAAAGACTCTCACAGAAATAATTTCTTTGTAATAACGATCATATCAAAATTATCACGTGATTTTTTAAAATGTCTCAAAACTTACTTTTTTTATAATTTGGTTGTCCAGTTGAGGTTCACTCATTACATTTGGTATCCTATGTCTCTTAACATTTTTCAGTCTAGAGATTTGCTGATCCTCATTCTCAGTTTCCCCCTTTGCCTTATTGAAGACACCCAGTTAGTTGACTTGTAGAGTATCGGACATGCTGGACTGGCTTGTTTGCTTCCTTATGAAACTATTCCTCTTATTCTGCTCCCTCCTATGCTTCCAGAAAATCAAATGTTAGTTCTAAAGCCTTCATGAAATTTAGATTCAGTTATTTGGACAAATAATATTTCATCAGTAGTGCTGCATACTTCATAATGGACCACATCAAGAGGCACATCTGTGTGGACTCCCCACTCCTGATGACGAGATCCATTAGTAGTTGCAGGAGGCGTTGGCCCAAGGCTTCCATTGCTAAGGTCTTATCAGCCTCTCACCAATTAATGAGTTTTGCTTGAATTAACTATTTCATTAGGAATTACAATATGATGATTTCCCAATTCTACCTTTTCTTCCTCTTTCATTAGACAGAATTATTTTATAAAGAACTTTCAGCAGCCTATGTTATTTGGTCACTCCACCGGAAGTGTCCTGTTCTCTGTTTCAGGTCCTCTCAGCCAAGGTCTTACTATGTTCATTGTCACAGTCATCTGCTTCCTGCAGATGTAACCTCTCAGGTACACTGCACACACCTCACGTTCTGCACCCCTCTCCTTCTCCCACCCCAGCTCCTCTGATTCTGTGAGGGTGGGATATTTGACTAGCACTCACAGGACAACTTGCAAGCATGAGGAGGCTTAGGCCCTAAGGGGCAAATCTGACCAATGGGAGCTGAAAGCTGGTAAGTAACTGCTTCTGCCTGCATCAAGTTGACAATTATGAAGTATTTTCTATATGATGACCCAAAGAGTCCCCACAGACTCACAGCCTCATTGATGACTAACTAGAGAACAGCTTTGTTTTGACTTTCCTTCATCCTCTCTAGTTATCCACTGCTTTTTTCTGAGATGATTGTCCAAAACAAACCACCTTAGAGTAAGTCCTTGTCTCAGGTTCAGCTTTCAAGAGGGGTAGGTCAGGCAAAGACACCACTAAATATAATTTCTAGAGGAAAGGCAGAATAAATGTTTAATTCTTCCATTATATTGAAAATAGTCATAGTATTGTTCTACTTATATCTAGTAATGAACTCATGGATTTCTAGTGCAGCACATTTCTTGCCTTAGACCTGATATCTGCCTCTCTTCCAAAGAACCTCAATCATTTCAATAGGCAAGGATATATTGAAGGAACAATCTGAATACTAAAGGTACTCATTGTCACAATTTTATCACTATTTCTAGACCTTTTCAATAAATAAAGAAAATGCTTTTTCCCACAATAAATGTACAGTTTTCTTATTGGGATATAAGAAATATTTGTTAAGAGGAAAAACTATAAGTTCATACTATTTCCAATACTTCTTTAATATTATGGGAACTTTACTTAAACTGAAAATCATTGCTTCTAATAATTTTAATATTTGTTTTTAACCTATGAGAAATTTGAAATTAATTGTATTTCTACTAGTAAGACTACTGAATAAAATTTAAGAGTTCTTTGTAGTGCTATTTATTCTGAGACTACACTGCATTATGAATGTACAGTGAAACCACTATTTTCAAAGTCATTTGTTTGGGTGTGGTTATTATTTAAAATTATTTTGAAAGTGTAAAGTATAAACATGATTCTAAAGTTAAAGCAATATAGTCAAGCTATATTCAGAGTAGTCTACTTCTATGCCTATTCCCTCCATCTACTTCCTTTCATCCCAAATATCTGTAAACCTACTCAAAGTTTACCTATCTTACAAAAAAAGCATACTCTTCTGTCCCATACCTTGGTTTGTTTTTTGTGAGCTTTTTAAAAAGCTCACATTGTGATCTCACATTCTGGAGATCACATCATTATAAAGAGATGATCCTCATTCTTTTTCACTATTGCACTGTTTTATTGTATAATCTATTCTCATTTATTCAACCAGTCTCCTACTTGTGGTTAGTTGGTTGGTTTCCAATCTTTTGCTATTATAAATATTATTGCATTGATTAGCCTTGTGCAGAAGTCATTTTACATTTCAGGAAGGATTCCCGGAATTGGGATATCTGGGCCCAGGGCAAATGTATATGTAATTTTGCTAAAGACAATCAAATTCTCATCCATAGGTGATATGTACCATTTTATCTTCTCTCTGGCAACATGTGCCATCAGCCCCTCCTCTCCATAGCCTGCCAACCCAGTAGGTGGTAAAACTTTTGGAGTTTTGCTAATCTCATTACTTGCCTCTTTTTATCATTCTGCCCCAAAGTATACTTTCATCTGCTTTTGGAAGAACTCTGTTAGCATAAACAATAGGTGTTTGTGTTGAGGGTGATAGAAGGAGGGTGGCTACAATGTCCCTATCTATTTCCACTCACCTAATCAGGGAAATGCCAAAGCCCAAAGCATACACCCTCCTTGTTAAGACCTTGTATTGCCAAAGATTGGTTCAAGTTTCCAGCCAAAAAACAAAGGGCGTAGAATATTACTTCACTTCTTTCTAAGGTCACAGAATGCAGAGAGGACAGGACGTAAAGTCCACTGGTACTTGACCAGCTTCAGGATCTTGAGAAAGGTGGAGGAGGAACCATGACCTTTTTCAGTTTGCTGTCTTCAGAACAACCCCAAGGTAAAGGAGAAGACTTTGTGTATGACTGGAGGCTTCTACAGATTGTGGAACGACCATTCTCTAACTGCAGGGCTGCTGAAGCCAAGGACTTCTTCTTTTGCTGCTTTGTTGAGATGAATATTAGGGATGTACATTATTATTTTTTTTCTTTCAGAATTTCCATTTCTCTTGAGTGATTTTGCCCCACCAAGAGACATTTGGCAATGTCTTAGGACATGTCTGGTTGCCATAACTCGGAGAGGGAGTATCACTGGCAGCTGGGGATGCTGCTAACATCGTACTGTGCACAAGACAATCCTCCTCACTCTCCATAACAAAGCATTAACTGGCCCCTAAATGTCAAGAACACCAGGGCTGAGAAACCTGGCTGTATTCTTTCTTTTTTCACACATTCACAGGCATCCTTAAATGACTATTATCAGTGGCGGGGGAAGGGCAGAATCAAAGACAGTCCCTCTGCCTTGGTCTTCCAAAAGTCACTAGCAATTCAGAAATCTCTTTAGTAAGGAAGATCAAAGGAATAACACATTAACCTGAAAGATTAAAGAACAAATTCCATTTAACCTTCTAAAAACAGATTATTATTAGGTATAATGCAACCTTTTAAGTATAAAAAGAAAGTGCTGATTATTAAAAGTAAATGGGACCCAAAGTCCCATGAATAATCAAAAACTTGGTTAATAGAGTATGACCGGAGAGAATAATGCTCTTGGCTTCTGTGGAGAAATTAAAGTACATGCTGTGAATTGGTATTAAGGAAATTGCATGAAAAGTTAGTCTTAAGGTACCATGATTCTGATGAAACAGCCTCAGGTACACAATATATCATATTCAGTCTTTATCTCTCTTTGTTTTTTTCATGACTTCTTTCACCTCGGATAACCCAAAAGCTCAGGCCTTGTAACTTTTTGGAATGGTAAGGTATCTTACTCTTCACATTTATTTTCATTTAGAACAGACCAGAATTTTGTTGCCAGAAGCTGGTTATCTCTTTCACAGGAATTATTTTTGAACTTCAGCTTGCCTTACTTATTTTGCCCACATCCATGGTGCTTAATACAAGCATAGTAGTTCACGGTATCTAAAATGTACTCTTTGAAAGGTTGTGTCTAACTTGAATTTTTGGAAATAAAATTGCATTTCTAAATCACAAGAGAAATTTCCTGTTCAAAGAGAATTTGAGGCTAGATCTTTTTGAGAAAAACATCTTTTTGGCAAAGTGAATAATTACTCTTTTTAAACAAAAACTTTATATGTAGCCAGAATCTAGTCCAGTATTAGGCATGATGCTAATTTTAAACATATTAACCACAAACTCAAAAGGATTCAACAGAGTTTTACAAGTTATTTTTTAAGAATGTAAAACTGGATAATACATCCTTTATTATTCATAAGGGATTGTTAACACTTGTTTTGGGTGATGTGAAAGGGACGATACCAGGTCTACCTGAAAAAAGAATAGATCGAATTACCAAAACGATAAGCGCATTTTCAGCTTCCTCTCAGTAATGAGGAGAAAAGAGTGGATGGTAGCCCGTTAGAGAGACAGCGTAAAGTCGTGGCTAAAAGCACAGGCACATAAGCCAGATTGCTTGGGCTCATATCCCTGGCCAGTGTGGCATTTAGGCAACTTACACGACTTAGCTGTGCCTCAGTTCCCTCGTATCAAACATGGAGAATACGCATATCTACTCAATGCTGTTGTTTTAGGGATCAAATGAGCACTCCTTCACTGGTAAGTTTGACTTCTGGAAGGTGAGGGGGAGAGGAAGATCAGAGACGCGAGACGCAGGGAATGTTTCATTCCATCCTCTCAGCAACCTTGCGGAGGCTCGGCTGGTGCTACCAGGGCTGTACACAGAAGAAACTGAGCTCGTTCAGGAGGAGGGCGACTAGGGCAAAGATGGGGCACACTCCTTCGAAAAAGAAACCTTTTCGCCATGCTCCTCCACCTCCCATCTGGTAGGGAGCTGAGGGTATGAGAACTCAGCTTTAAACCGATCTTGCGTCCCGGAACCAGAGCCCGGGCTCCGCAGCCCAGAAGCGCTGCAGCCGAGGGGCCACCCTCGCGCGTCCACTACCACTGTCCCGGGCTGGCGGGGGTCAGCCACCAGAGGAGCTCCGCGGCCCGACTCTTTCTGGAGAGACCCGGGGCTGCGAGAAGAGACTTCGTAGGCACCAACCCTCGTCCATGACGTTAAGTATTCACGCGTGGCCACTCTGTGGGAGGCGCTGGGAATACACTGAATTGGCCCAGACTCCAGGCACTGGGAGACCCACACCCCATTCTGTACACCCGCCAACCTCGAGTAGCCAGGGTGAGAGGGCCGACGGAGCACAGGCTGAGATGCGAGCACCAGCCTTCCTCGGATCAGCGCCAAAGCCCCGCCCCTTAGAGGGGCGTTACGGCTGCTCCGTAAAGGAGGAAACAGTCTTTGCGCCTTGGTCTTACGACAGGCCGCATTCCACACTTCCAATATGGCGTCTCCCATATAGGCAGCGGTCGTCGGGCAGTGCTGAGCTGCGGCTTGTCTGTCTAACCTGAGCTGTAGAAAGTTTTAAAGTTCATTTCTGTTCACAGCTCCGGGAGTCAGCCTTCTCTTAGGTTCAAGAGCCGTCGCTTTCTTCAAGTCCCTTCAAGTTTTTTTTTTTTTTTAACCTTTGCCTCTGGTTTAGTCCCCGCGCTGCCTGCGGACACCCCGGGTTCCTGACACTCCCGGACTCAGAATGAGCCTTCGGCTGCTGTTACATTTGCCCCATTATCTCAGAGCTTCGGGTCTCCCGGGTCGCCTGTGTTGGTCCCCGTCCCTCGATACCATCTCCTCGTTGGGCTCCTGGCGTAGTCAGTCCTCCAAGTCCCCTATCCACTGGAACCAGGTGGTGTCAGAGGCGGAGAAGATCGTGGGTTACCCCACGTCTTTCATGAGCCTCCGTTGCTTGCTGAGCGACGAGCTCAGCAACATCGCTATGCAGGTGCGGAAGCTGGTGGGGACTCAGCATCCTCTGCTTAGCACTGCCAGGTGAGCTGCCCTCTCTATCCTCGACACCTTTGCACCCACTCTAGTCCTTTTTTCTGGTTGACACAAACCTTTGTGTCTCCCAGACTGCCTTCTGGCTTATCTCTTTTACCCTTTCTTCAGATTTCCTAAGCATTGGATATTTAGTCTACTCTCCTTAACATTCTTTCTCTAATTTGCTCAGGTGAAGGGATAAGTGGTTTTCTTTTGGAAAAAAAAAAAAAAAGTTGTATGCTTTTTGCGGTTTTGCTTAGCTATTAAGTATGTAGATACCTCAGTGATTTGTGGAGACATCTAGTAGGGATTTGGGTTTATTGAGTCACTTTGTAGAAAGAGTGGTTTTTTTGTTTTTTTTTTTTTTTTTTGAATGTGAGATAGACTCATTTCTGGTTCCACACTATTCAAGAGGTCATCTCCAGGAGAAGATAGATTGAAATCGATAGTTCTGTCCCAGGAATGTCCCAGACATGAAGTAAGAATCTATCCAATCAGTAGTTATTATCCCCTTGGGATTTTTTTTATCAGTTATGTTTGACTATTACTATGAAACCTGCCATTAGGATTTTAAGGTTAGCAATGTTTGCTTCCCCTTAAAAAATAACCTCTACCTTATTTGTAATTATTTTCAAACATACTGAAAATTTGCAACAATAACGATATAAAGAATACACTTGTATATCTTTTAATCAGGTTCACCTAGTCATACATATATATGTGGTGCATACTATTCATACGTATCACATATATATGTAAAATAATACGCACACATTTTCCTCCCTGAATCATTTGAGAATAGATTGCATACATCATGATCCTTTACCCCTAAATACTTTATTGTGCATGTCCCAAGCATAGGCATATTCTTTACATAGCTGTCTTTTAGTAATCTACACAGGAACATTTAATATTGATACAGTATTTTTATTTAATCTATGAATATTCCAGTTTTGTTAATCCACCCAGTAATGTCCTTTATAACATTCTTCCCTTTCTTGTACAGGATCCAGTCTAAGATCAGGTATTGGATTTAGTTGTCATGTCTTTTTAAGTCTCTTTCAATCAAGAACATTTCCATAACTTTTCTTAGATTTATGACTAGAGCAGTGTTCTCAAATGGAGCAGTTTTGCTCCCCTAAGGGACATTGGTCTGAGTATGGAGATGTTGTTAAAACTGGCATATGCTATTGGCATTTAGTGGGTAGAGACCAAGGGTTCTGTTAAACACCCTACAATACCCAGGACAGCCCCCCACAATTAAAAATTATGTGACTCAAAGAATCATTAGTACCAAGGTGGAGAAACCCTAAGCAAAAAATACCTTATTTTTGAACTGAATTTTTAGTTTTAATAATTGTAGATTCATAGGTAGTCAGAGGAAATAGTTCAGAGAGATACACTATACCTTTTACTTAGTTTCTTCTAATCTCAACCTGTTGTGCAACTATTGTACAATATCACAAGCAGGATATTGATGTTGACACAGTCAAGATGTGAAATATTTCCATAAAGGAAAGGATCCTCATGTTGCCTTTTTATAGTCACCCCACTTCCCTTGCCCACCCCTGACATTAATTTTTGAGACATCTATGGTTTATGTTAAAAAAATGGCTAATTAGCAATAGTAAAGTGATTTTATTTCTTAGCACCCTTTCCAGTTATTAGGACTATGATCTTATGAGTATATTGAACTTTTCCTGTAGCTGCAGTGCTAGTTCTCCAAATAGTCTACATGATATATACTGAAAACACACATACACACATTTTAAAGTTAATAATGAAACTAATGATTTAAAAACTATAACTTTACCAATCCTATTGAGGATATCTATGTATTCCATCTCCCTGACCCCCCACCATACTAGGTTTTTTTTTTTTGTTTACTTTTCCTTTTTAAAATTATGTGAGAGTTTCCCTAAATAATAGCACGATTAACTATGTACATCATTAGTTTTTCAATGGTGTATTGTGTCATACCACTGTCTTCTCTCAGTCAGCATTTGGATTGTTTGTAATTTTCTTTTTCGGTGTTATGAAAAATGCTTTAGTGAATATGCTTGCATATGTCTCCCGGTCTTGAGAAAATAGATACAGGAATATATGTTCAGCTTTAGTAGATGATACCAAATTGTTTTCTAAAAATGTACTGTTTTATACTCTCACTGGCAGTGTCTGAGTTCGGGTTACTCCATGTTTTCAGAGCATTAGAACCATGAGGTTTCTTAATTTTTATGAATCAAATAATTGGTTTCTGTGTGTGTGTGGTGGGAATGGTAATGTTAGAGGTGGGAGCTGTAGCAACAGATTGCATTTTGTGTATTGTAATTTATATAATAAAGCAGTGAAGTGAAAAGGACAGTGCTAGAAGGCGCTTTCTTAATGTGTATATTCTGAGAATTACAATCTATTTACTAATTTGCCGGTGCATCAGATAGGCTTTTGGAGAAGATCCTTCTGAGGCTACTAGAGATACTTTAGATGAAAGTTTATAAGACTAATGGCCCCGAAACTTTTCTGATTGTAGTCTACCTTTGCCTTCTTATTCCAAACTACAGTGAAAGAATTGAAGAGGAACAAAATAAATAAATTTCAGCAAAGTTGTTGTGGTAGCATATATGAATTGCTTTATTTTGTAAGAAAAGGAAGAGCTAATCTGCATATAGTTTTATTATATTTTCTAATAAACTTTTGGAGAGGAGCGTGTTTGATGGGGGGGGGGTGTGTGTGTACACTTTAGCAAAGGTGAAGGCATTTGATCCATAGGGCAGACTTTGGTTATTGTAAATTATAACAAGAAAACATAGATTAAGCAGTTATATTATTTCTCAGGCTATATACTTTGTTGAAATTATGTCAGCAAACATTGATAATTAAGAGGAAGAATCTCTTAGCATATTTGTCAAAGGGCACAAAGGCCCTTTGCAGTTGATAGTGAGGGCCATAGGAAATGGATTTGGTAATTTCTTTTGCAAATTCACTTTACATTTTGAGTTTCAGTCACTTAATTATAAATATTCTAATCTCTGTGGTCATTTTACTTTTGGGATAAATCTATATGGTATGTTAGGAATGAATCATGTCTAATAGCCCTAAAATTTAGATGAATGATGACATTTTTGATCAACAACAGGAGAAAAAAAAGGTCACCATAATTAATTGTTCATTATCACCTCTTTCTTTATCTAAACGATCCTATTAAGAAAAGAGAAAGAAACCTAGAGGTATACTCTGTCAGTTTAATTCAGAAGTGATATTACATTAAACATCTTGAGATTTGGTGAGATGGTGATCTTATTACTAGGAACAAATGTAGTAGCCAGCTAATTTTTAACCCTTGTTCTTCCAAAATTGGTAGGATTCTCTGTTCTAAGCTCCGATTAGATAAATAATCTTCAGTTAGATCATTCATTGTTTGTTGAAGCCTGTGGAAGAAAATAAAGAAGTCTAAATCATGGCGCATGTTCCTTGATAAATAGCTATTCTGCTGGACACAAATATATTTGCTACTGTCTAACTAGAGAAAGTAAATGACTTGTGAATAATGAGTAGTAGAGAGAGATTGGCTATTATATTTAGAGATACTGAAGTAGCCTGAGGTTGTAAAGAAACTTTCATGAAGAAACTGAGATGTCATTAAGGATGAAATTGCAATGATAAGGATGAAATGTCATTAAGGATAGAAATTACATAGATAATATTTTAGGGTAATAATAATGTTACTTTTTTTTTCTTTCATGATTCTAAAGCTTTTTCTTTCCCCAGACTGTCATACCTCTATAGGGAATAGGGAAAACATGAAAAGTAATGATAGATGAGCACCATAAATGGATCTGGAATAGCTAAAACAATGTTGAAAAGAAGAAAGTGAGAGGAATCATTTTACCTAATGTAAACTCTCATATGTAGCTCCATTGATGAAAGCAACATGGTATTGGGAGAGTAACAAACAGATCAGTGGAACAGAACAGAGAACCCAGAAGTAGATCAACAGAAATAGACCTAGTTGATTTGTTTGCAAAGGTATGAAAAGTGATTTCATAGAAGGAAACTAATCCTTTCAACAGATGGTACCTGGAAAAATTGGACATCAAAGGCAAGAAACCTTTAAATGTTGATCAGAATCTCACACCATATTAAAAGAAATCAATGCAAAATGGATCATTGTGAAATCAGTGTAAAATGGATTTAGAGGTGAAATATAAGCCTTAAAAGTTTCAGAAGAAAACATAGGAGAACATTTCTGGGACCTACATCTAGGCAGATAGCTCTTAGACCATGAGACTAAAAACTCAATTTATTAAATTGGACTTCATCTAGATTTAAAACATTGCTCTGCAAAAGATCTTATTAATAAGATGGAAAGATTAGCTACAGGCTGAGAGAAAATATTTGCAAATTACATACCTGAAAAAGAATTTTTAACCAGAATATGTAAAGAACTCTTTAAACTTAGTCGTAAGAAAATAAATACAATTAGAAAATGGAAAAAAAGAGATGGCAAGAAGGCATATGATAACACGTTCATCATTATTCGTCATTAGAAAAATGTAAATTCAAACCATGATGAGATACCTTACATACCTAATAGGATGGCTAAAATGAAAAATACTGACAGTACGAAGTCTTGGTGAAGATGCAGAGAAACTAGACTTGTCACACATTGCTGATGGGAAAGTAGAAATGGTACAACCACTCTGAAAAACAGCTTGGCAAATTCTATAAAATTAAACATACAGTTACTGTACAACCCAACAATTACATTCCTAAGCTATATGTTCCAGAGAAATAAAAGCTATATCAAAACCCATACATACATGTTTATAATAGCCTTATCTGTAATAACCAAAGACTGGAAACAACCCAAATGTCATTCAGAGGTGAATCAACAAACTGTGGTCCATCCACATAATGAAATGCTACTTAACAATAAAAAGAAATGATCTGTTTATTCATACAATAATTTGGATGAATCTCAAAAGAAATATGCTGAGTAAAAAATGTCTCATTCTTCAAAAACTTTAAAATGTAATTACAATGTGATCTAACAATTTCACTTCTGTATATATAGTCAAAACAAAACAATTCTGTTCTGGGTATGTAGTCAAAAGAACTGAAAGCAGTCAAAGAGATATTTGTTCACTACTGTTCATAGCAGTATTATTCATAATAACCAGGATGTGAAAATAACTCAGATGTCCATTAATAGATCAATAGATAAACAAAATGTGAGACATCGAAGAGATAATGGAGTATTATTCAACATTAAATATTTATATATTCAACTTTAAAAAGGAAGGAAATTCTGGAACATGTTATAACATGGATGAACCTTGATGTTATTCTAAGTGAAATGAGCCAGTCACAACAAGACAAATACTATATTATCCCTCTTATATGAAGTTATCTAGAGTAGTCAAACTGAGAGAAAGTAAAATGGTGATTTATATGCTGGGAGGTGGGAGAAATGGGGAGTGGTTTAATGGAGATAAAGTTTCACTTTTGCAAGTTGAAAAGTTCTGGAGCTGGGTTGCATAACTATGTGAATATACTTACCACTATTGAACTGTGTATTTAAAAATGATTAAGGTGATACATTTCAAATGTATTTTACTACAGTTACAGAAAAAGTCAATCTCAAAAGTTTATAGACTATGATTCCACTTATACAGCATTCTCAAAATGGCAAAACTATATGGCACGTCCTAGTGAAGTAGTGGTTAGGTCAGTTGCTTCCGAAGGAGTGCAGGGCATGTACCTCTGCGTTTGAGTCCCAGGTTGGCAGAGTGGGAGGGGCAACCACCAGTGTGAAGAGCTAAATAAATAAAATGCTTTCCTCCTCTCTTTTTCTGCCTGCCTGCCTACTCACCTTCATTCCTGCCTGTACCTTTCCTTTAAAGAATAATGACAAAACTATAGCGAATAGATCAGTGGTTGCTAGAGTTAGACACAATGTGAGGAGTGGGGAGAAGTGCAAATATAAAGTAGTTTATGGATGGAACAGTTTGGTATCTTGATTGTGATGATGGTCACATGAATCTATATAGGGAATAAAGCTGCATAGAACTACATACATCTACACACAAACTAATGCAAGTTAGAAAAGTACTGAAAGTGGAATAAGGTCTATACTTTTGTTATCACTGATGTCCCAGTGTTATTTTTTGGTTTTGACATTGTATTACAGCAATATAAGATGTCACCATTGGGGAAAGGTGGGAAAGGATACATTGAAGTCTTTGTACTATTTGTACAACTTTCTGTGAATCTATAATAATTCCATTATTTTGAAAATCTGAGAGAGAGAGAGAGAGAGAGAGAGAGAGAGAGAGAGAGAGGATGAATGAAAGAAGAAATAGTAAACCTGGGACAGAAGACCTGTATATTCTAGTTTTAGTAGGTAACGGTGGAACACTAGGCAAATTATTCCATGTCTCTTGGCTTTAGTTTCCTAAGTGAAAGTTTGACTAAATAAATGGCTTTCGGAGGTATTGCCAATTCTAGATTAGTCTTAGAAATAAGTGTAACTGAGTACAACAGGTAAGGAGCCACTCTCAGTTCTCAGGCAGGAAGTGAGCAGATTGAGTACAATGTGTAACCCTTTTCCACTATTTACAATTCCTAAAAAAATCAGAAAGCAATATTTTTTCAGACTCATAAATTTGACCTGAACTGATGTGAGATTATTTATAGCTTTATCCCACTTAAAGAGAATTTTCATGCATTTTGCTGCAAAAATATTAATGAGTTTGATTACAGGATGCTATCCCAGATCCTGCTGCAGTGCTGGGTGAAACGTACCTTTCAACAACCAGAAAACAATTGTATTCTGAAAGACATTTGGTTTCTGAGACTTTGGATGTGAGATCAGAGACCTGCCCATGCTGCACAGTGGTGTATAGGATCAAGCAGAAGCCCAGGTGTCTGACATAGACTGGCCATGTGGGAGAGGCTGCAGGTAGTGAGCATCAATCACTATACTTCCTCATAGTTCAGTTTGCATCCTTGTTAATTAAATGTAATTATCCATTTGTATAAAATACATTTTTAATCACTTAAATTTCTTTATAAATCATTTAAAAAAGTTAAGTACTTCACATGCTATGTATTGGCAAGAATTTAAATGCTTTTAATAATCATATGAAGGGTACTTAATTGTTTCACAGATGATGACTAATGATTTTTTCATTAATAATTGGTTAAATTTGTGTTGCTTAAACATGATTGAGAAATTTTCATCAATTACACTTGACATATTTGACTCAGAATTAAGTTTTTGTTTATTCTGTCTTTTTACTTTTGCCTTGAAAACATTCTGATCTTTGTTTCAGGTTTAGGTAGGTGACATTAATTTAGTATGCATTTATTGGAGACAAATTAAAACATTTAGTCTCTTACATAGAGGGTATTGATTCCTTGGTAGAGAGTTTTGTTCCTTTCTGAGTTCACTACAGTTGTATTACTACCTTAAAAACCTTGTTAGTCTTCTGCATGGTAAAATTCTTCAGTGCTCTTTGATTTATTATTAGAAATTTAATTTTAGTCTCTTCCATTTTTATGAAAGACCCTTTCTAGATTCAGTTCTGCTGACTGAAAAACCATCATTACTTGTGAAGGACTTTTTCTTGGATGACTAGGAGAAAAATTATAAATTTTACTTCATTCCACAAATATTTGAGGTGCTCTGGGCATGGATGTACAAACAAGAGTAAGACATAGGTGTTGCCCTTCAGGAGTTCATGAAAGACAATATAGTAAGAATGAACTCTGGAGTCAGGCCATTTAGATTCATATGTGTCTCTGCCACTACCAAGCTATGTGATCTCAGGCAATTTACTTAATCTCTTTATGCCTTAGTTTCTTCATTTGTAAAACGAGGGTAACAGCAGTACCTATATTTTAGGATTTTATGAAGATTACATGAGTATTATAAAGTGATAACATAGGTATGGTGCTTAGAACAGTACCCAATACATATAAAGTATCCAAAATATCAATTTTCATATTATAAATTCATTTTAGTGGAGAGATGTACAAATAAAATACCCTGAGATAAATTCTATAATATGTGTGAATGACAAAGAGGGAGGAAAAAAATCTCCATAGAAAACTGAATACTTTCAAAAGTTGAGATGACTTAACATTTCATGTTGGGTTAGAGGGAAATGACCAAGGCAGGGAAAGAACTTAAGACACAGGAATTGCTTAGAGTGTAGAGAAGTAGTTTGGTGTGTGCTGAACACGTAATGGGATAAGGCAAAAAGAACAGATTGAAAATGTCAGTTTTTGTCATAATAGAATGACTAGTGCTTGATTTGCCTTTCTACTATAAACAAATAGAAAACTGGATGGAATAAAAGAAACAAGTATTCTTTTTGTAGTACCAGCAGCACAGGATTGTGATCACTGTGAGAGGGAAAACAGATGCGATAAGAACTCTGATCATTCAGACTTTCTGTTGGGCAGTATCAAGTAACAGTCCAGTCCAGGGAGGGAGAACTCAAACAGACGATGATGGTACTGCTGAGTTGAGATAAATCAGATTTGCGAAGGATGAGGCAGCTGGAAATTGTGAGGTAGAAAACAAAGAGAAAAGGGTATGCAGAGAAAGGCTCCAGAAATCTGAGGGGCCCATTTGAGCCTGTCATTGAAAGTAAGCAGCAATGGGTAGAGAAGCTCCATGAGACTGGAGTGCTACAAACAGACATTCTTAGAGTGCTTACATACCTGGGGGATGTTTGAGCTCTAGCTGGACAATGTGGAAGGGGCCTCATTGAACAGCTGAGCACTCAGTTGAAACTATAATAAGTTATGCTTTAGTAGCAGGAATAAACCAGTTTTAGAGTATAGCCTACTCTAAAGTTTACTTAATAAAACTAAACAGCAAATCTTAAAAGGAACAAGTTGACAATGTAATTGAACTGCCAGCCAAAGTATACCAAAAATTTCTAAAGGGAGTATCTAAAATTTTGAACACTCAACAACAAAATATCACAATATCCAACATCCAATAACGACTTTCAGTGTATTTCAAGAAACAGGAAAATATGGCCCATGTCCAGGAGAAAAATCATGTCAGTTAAACAGATCCATAAGAGACAGAGATGATGGAATTAGCAGATAAGGGCTTATTACAAATATGTTTTATCTAAAGGAAAAAATAAATAATGAAAAAAAGTGATGAAAAACATACCAAATGTAATTTCTATCACTAGAACTTCAGTATATAAAAGGAAAATTATCTGGACTGACTCAACAGCAGATTAGACCATGCAGCAGAAAAGATAAATGAACTGAAGACATAACAATGGCACTCTTTTAACCTGACAGAAAGGATCCATGAAGAATTATAGCTAATATTGCTCTTATTGGCACGAGAGTGAATGCTCCCCCCCGCAGGATAGGGGTCAAGAGAAGGACATTGTATTTCACTCCTCCTGTTCAGTTTTACCAGTTCTAGCCTGTCAAGAAAAATAAATTAAGGACATATTGGACTAGAACAGAAAACCAAGTCTTTATCCCTAAATAACATTATCATGGGCTAGAAAATCCTTGGAACTTAAAAAACAAAGAAAGTCACTAGAACTAGTAAGCATATAGAGCAAGACTGAGAGTTATACTGTTAAAATACATGAACCAATTATATCTGTATATTATGAATGAACATTTAGAAATGGATTTATAAAACAATGTCATAAATAATGGTATCAAAACCAAAATGCTGGGAGATAAATTTAACAAAGTATCTACATTATATATTGAGAAATATAAACCACTGATTAGGTAAACAAAGACAACCTAAATATACAATGTTCATGAATTAGAAGATTATTAAAATATCAGTTCTTCTCAAATTCATTTATAGATTTTGCATTTCACTGTCAAAATTCCTGCAGTTTTTTTGTCATCATTGACAAGCGAATTCTAAAACTTGTGTGATTGCAAAAATCTAGAATAGCCGAACCAATTTCAAAAACAGGATTGTTTTAGGGCTTACATGACATGATTTCATGTCTTCCTTTAAAGCTACAATCAGCAAGACTGTGTGAATTGCTGTAAAGCATCGGGTGAGATGGTGAGGTATATACTGCTAGAGACCTCACAGAATAGGGGGACAGAACTTCCCTAACGGAAAAGTGAAACGTCGTAAGAAAAAGGAGGAACAGATTTGGGCAGGACATTCCTTGCTTGAATTTATTATCCCTTTACTCCCCCCACCTTTTTTTTTTTTTTTTTTTTTTTACTGTACATGTGTTTAAAAATATGACCTTTACTTAAAGTAATGTAACTCATCTCATCACCCCCACAGAGAGATAACTCATTATCAAGTCTAGGACTTGAGTGATATTCAGTCTTTTTCTAGTTTTATTGTGAACCCGTGTTTTTGTCATTCAACCTATGGATCAAATGGTAAATTTATGCACTATAATTATACCTATATAGCTCAGGAAATATGAAGAAACACCAAAAACTATTGACACAAAGACTGCTGGTTGCCTTTCTCAACTTTCACATTCTTTTTCCACCTTGGATAATAGGCGTGGTTGATTCTGTGACTAAATCTAGCCAAAAAGATGTTAGTGGAAGTACATGGAATTTCTGTGAAGTCTCTTAAAGGGACAGACTTACTCTTCTTTGTCCCTTCCTTTTAGTCTGGTGCTTTAAATGATGGTGTGACGTCTGGAACCCAGAAGCATATTTTAAAATAAGGCAGGAAAGTGCACATGTAAGACATACATGTGGGCACGCTCAGAGAGAGACACCAGCTCTTTTGTGTGGCACTGGGTGGTTATGTGGAGCAAGTGTTTCAGACTGATTAATATTCATGAGTTTCTGTAAAAAAGGATGGGACTTCCTTGGTGGTGAGGAGGTTTTTCTCAAAGGAAATGGTACACTTAAATTGTCTTATGATTTATTCCTCATTCTATCCCTCTCATTCCCCGCTCAAGAGATGTGAGCCCTTGAAATTAGAAGCCATTTTGACCGCAAGGCTGAGCACCACGTTGCATGGATGGTAGACTGGAGAGTAGGAGCATATCTTTGTGGAGTTTCCGCATAGTTCTGAATTACCCATCTCCAGATTTCTTTCACAGTGGAAAGAAATACACTTCTGATTGCTTAAGCTATACCCTGACCCTAGCTAATATACAGAGCAGATGAGGAATTTGGATTATTTCTGCAAATGGCCATAACTTCAGCTGGTTAAGGTCCTTTGCCTGATGGATTGATTTATTCCTTCATTCTGAAGGTTAAACCATTGGTGGCCTATCCTATATAGAATAGTAGTAGATTTTCATTATTACACATAGTGTATGCAGTCCTGAACATTTCCTGTATGCCATCCACATTCAATATATGTTCCAGCATCAGTATGACCTCTCTGTAGCTGTTACAGCATTCCATTTAAGCTTCTCTTTTGTTCTTTCGAAATGATGACCCAGGTAGCAGTCCCAGCTTCCAGTACAGACACACCATTATTTTGTCTCTTGGTGGAAGCATTCTTTGCTTGGGTACAAAAACATTTAGCAGTCTTAGAGACAGGGAAAAAGTTAGGAAAAAAGTTTTGAGATTATTAGTTGTAATGTGACAAGTGTCACATCTTGTATCCTATTGGATGAGTGCTGGTTCAGCACATAAGCTTCATTTTGCAGCAATAGCCCAGCCTCTGAGCATAGTAACTCCCAGCTGGAGCTGTGTCCACGTCATGGTGGGCTGTTTCATCATTGTGTGGGCCTGGCTATGTCTGGAAGATGGACGGCTACATGTTAAGATTAGAGAAGCCCTTGTTTGCAGTCAGTTGACTGGCTTTTGCCATGAAGTGATTTTATCCATCAGAAATTCTGTAGAGTAGGATATCATGCTAGCAGACAAGTTTGTAGCAGGTAATATTGGTAACGGCCTAACAAAGAAATCCACACACAGAATAAATGTCTCCTCTGAAGAGGACTACTTGTTAATCTCTCCAGGATGAAAAGAGTTGCTGGGGTTCATCCCTTAATGAGTTAAATAGTTCATTTGAAGGAATGTATCATATGGGGACACTTAGTGATAACAGCGATGAGGTCAGCTGTGATGTGAGGAAATCACACTTGTATAGCCACCACTGCCACTTTGTCAAGTGTTGCGTTAGCTAGACAAGGAGAATGGCTCACTCTCAATAACAGTCTTACCTGTGCATCTGCTTATTAAGAGTTCTTCTCAGTGCTGCTAATTTTGTTGAGGAGGCTTATGCCCAGCTGCTGGTTCCATTCCCAGAGACTTATCCAAATATTCCTTCTCCAAACCACCGTTCCACTAGTCATCGGACAAGGTTTCTTTGTTTTAGTCATTTAACTAGTCTTTTAGACAAGCCACAAGTGGCATGTAGATGCTGACCTATCAGGTCACATAATATTTCCAGGCAAAGTGAACAAAAAGATATACAACATGCTCCTTAGGAATATTTTCTTATCTTAATTTATTCTCAGGATCACCCCTGGATGGAGTTGTCATGTTGCAATACTATATTTACAGCTGGTGTAATATTGCTCAGGTCTTTCTGTTTGCAGGGGGAGTTTTCCCCCTCAGTCCTTGGCTTACTGATCTTAGGGTAGTCCTCATGCAACTCTCAAGTTAGCTGGAGAGAGTGGGCATGTAGCGGATGGTCTGATAAGCAACTAAATTATGCCTTGAGAGCCTATTTGGACCTACACCTGTTTGTCTTTGTAATGACTTGTCAGAATTTAGAATTAATTGTTTCCAGTAACAGTTAGTGATGAGCTGCTAGATTGTATGCTCACTCAGTGTTTTGTACAGCTTACACCAGAGTCCAGCAGCACAGCCGAGAACTTTTTCTCATACGGTAGCACTTGCTTCACTTGTTTGCTGAAAGGGATAATACCTTGTTCCAAAACCTTAGGAGGCTGTGCTGTATTCACTGAGGGTTTTCACAGGTTCAGTATGACATCATTTTAGTAGAGGCACCTTTTAACTTGTCTGTACAGTAATAAAATGAGGGGAGGAGGGCAGTATACAGTGTGCTATTCATGCAAGAACCCACCTTACTTCCATAGTAACATCTCACTCTTCCTTTAGACATTTTAGAAAATGTCCCCTAGCAATGCAATGATTTTTTGATGAGGAAAGGAAATTTGATTAACTTCTACTTTGCATTTATCGTAATAGCCATTCCCACTGAGCCAGAGCTCCATTATAAGGGACTCTGGCAGTTTGGGGGCACATCTGAAAACCAGAAATGTGTTTGGGCTTCTCAGTACTGTATGAAGAGGTTGGATTAGCACTCCACCCCTTATACATGATTCCCATAAATTGTCAATCTAACTAGATCAGTGACATTCTTCACTTCTAAGAATGCTAGTTCAGAGCTACTAGCTAATAAACCTCAAGGGGATTGGGTGTTTTTCTTTCATAAGCTCATGATACTTTTGAGTAAATGACCAGAGGTCTATTTAGGAAAAAAAATCTTCCACAAAGGATTTGGCCTCCTGTTCATTTAAGAACTAAGTCTTGGATTTGAATGAGGGACCATAGCTCTTTACTATAGTCTCTCAGGCATGTCTCTGTTTATTAGGCCTGGTGGTGTTTTTTTGTTTTTTTTTTTTAAGTGGATTTTAGTGGGATGTCTGTGGAATTGAATTCCTGGGTCTGATTAATTAAATATATACAGGGATTTCTGCCTCTCATAACAAAGCCTGATGGCTCCATATTCACCTTGCTTCCTGTCAGCATCACTATGCTCATTTTTCTTCACTGCTGCCCACCGAAACCAGCATCTTCCCGACTTGCCCCATCACTTTCTGAATTCAGGGAGTCCATTTCAGTTATAGTCTCACCAAAATCCTTAACTCTAGAAACAAATTTCACCAAAATGATTACTAGTGACTGGTGTGCCCCCCACCAATCTATTTCAATGTCAAGAGTGAAGGAAGAATTTTCTGGGTCTTGTTGGGAGACACAAGAAAGAGCCCTCTTGTATGTCATATGTGAATTGAAGTTTCATATAGTTTGAATAGAGAGAAGTGGTGAGGGAATAACATCTTACCAGTAGTCTTCCCTTGTTCTTTTTTTCTGTTTTAAAGAGAAGGTGCAGTCAGAAATTAATGTGAGCAGAGCCAGGTAGGAAGAGAGGAGGAGGAAGCACTTTGTTTTATTTTATTTGGTTGTTTATCTCGGTTGTTCCTCCTGACCCCAGGTCTCAAATTGGATCTTTGGGATGTATGTGGACTACACCACATTGGACTAATTTGTTAGGTCACCAGCATTTGTCTTGCTCTTTTTAAAAAAATAATGTTAATTATTATTTTATTTTTTACTTTTTGTAGCTGTGGGTCTCGAGCCATGGGTTTGACAGCCTATAGCTTAGCCTCCTGAGTATAGGGGGCTTTAGCCTTACCTTATTCTAAAGAATTTTCATACTGGAAATTGTCATTTTGTTTTAGTTGAGTATCATCCTCTGTTATGATAAATTAATGCAAATTCGTGTAAGTTTTGTATTCAGTTTGTAATTTTATTTTTTCAGTTTTGTAAGAACTATAACCACAAGGTGTTTATACATTTTACGTTGATGCATATTTAAATAACATTTTAATAAAAATAATGTAAGCCAATACTGGATGACTGAATTTTTTACCCTTTAAAACGTTCCATATATTGTTCAAGGTTGAGGAATATTGACTAGTCTGTGTCATTGATTCTGGGCCCATTTCATAAGGATAAATCATAGGTTTTTAAGTGTGCTAAGATTCTACTGAATTAGGATTCAGATTCTCACATCTCCATTCTCACGTTGCTCATTAGTCCTCTGTTGCCCACTGCTTGTCATCGATACTGTATTCTGTAACTGCTCCTTTTTCTCCTATAGGATTCAGAATTTTTCCCTCTGTGTGTATGTGTGTTTTAAACACCATGAAGGCCCTGCAGTTGCCAAGGAATATTCCTTCCATGCTTGTTATTTGAAGAATTTAATGAATATTTTTTAAATAATAGCTACCTTAGAGTAGATTTAAAAAATGACTATTAGCTATTAACTATTCAGATGATTGTCTCTGCTTTAATACTCATTCAAAGTTCTATATACAAATCTTTCATTTATGGAGTGCAGGTGGATGTGCTTTTCTTCTTATGACTCACCACAGCCTTCCCAAAGCCTTTCATTTTTTTCTATTTTCGTGTACTGAAACTTCATTTTAACAAATAATTTTAAATAGCTTCAAAAATTACCATTCTCTTGGAACCTCCTTGGAAGGTTATTTCATTTTCTCCAAAGATTAAAAAAAAACAAAACAGTTGGTTTTATTTCCAGAATTGTCAGGCTAAAGATAGGTCTAGTGAAAATCATATCATACTATGAAAACTTAGCAATAGTATTTTGAATTTTCTGAACAGTGATAATTTTTGTGAACATACTCTTTATAGTATTTAATAATTACAGGAGCTTTGTGACAGGTGCTTTCTATATACTAAATTGCTAAATGCCACCAAATGAATGACATTTATTTTATTTTCCAAATAAAAGTAGCTTCACACATCTTCATCCTTAACATTTTCTCTAACTTTAGGCTGTCTTTCAAATGTTGTTATGTATTTAAAAGGAATGTCATTTAATTTCACAGGACTGATAATTCAGTAGATACAAATATTTATTAAAAGTATTATTATGGAGTTTCATTATTTTTACATGCTTACTTTCTCACATACATTTTATTCTGTAATATCCATGATTAAAAATAAATGTGATTATGACAGTATTGTGCATAGTACACTTTTTTATGAGTACATACCAGAAAGTTCTAGAAGTGAGCATCTAGAAGTTGGCAGTCTTGGTCCCAGAATTTTAACCTAAGTTTTTAAAAAACAATTGTGAATATAACTTTTCAACCTGGGGAAAAAAACTGGAGTGGAGCTTTATTATCTGGATGATTTTTACTATTTCATAGAATGAGTTTAAATATAATGTCTTTTGAATATTTGTCAGAATAGTGGGTTCATTTGTTAAATGGTCAGGGTAACATCTCTTGCCTAATAAAGGGCATGCTGGGAGCTTGCCCCCGTTTCCCCCCCCCCCGCCAGTTATATTGCGTTTTTGATTGTATATGTATCATTTATGCAATTAAAATTTTCTTTTAAATTCCTGATAGATATTATGCCCACCTGTTTGCAGCTTCTACCACTTTCATTTAGTAGTGGGTTGGGAATGCAGACTGATTTTCATTTTAACTTGGCATTCCAACTAATTTTTGTTTAGCATAATTGTAGTTAAAGTATACTGAAGAGCACAACAGTTTAGGGACGCAGCGCTCTATGAGGTTTTAGAATATGGCCTTGTGAGTGTACCCGGCCTGAACTTGAGTTCCAGTGCTGCCTAATCGTGTGAATGACAGAATTCCTGAGCCTTGTTGCCTCATCTGTAAGACGAAATTACTGTTCCTGTCTCAAGGTTGTGTGAAGATTATATGAGACACACTGCAAAATGGTTAGCTTAGGTGTTCCATAAACATAGCCGCTACTATTTGTGCCCAATTATTTTCAGTGACCTTAGAACTTTGCCTAAGTTTGTTTGAAGGATAGTTTTAGTAACCCATATAAATATTACAGAGGAAAATGATTTGAAACATAGGCAGCACTATATACATAGACAGTGCAAGTGGAGTGCTGTAGCTGTAGTTGGTAAACTGTATGACATACAGATGTTGATTTATGATGATGCACACCTTAAACCTATCTCATGGTATGATGAAATGTTGCTTCAATAAAAATAAATAAAAATATAGTAGTATAAAAATAAATAAAAATTAAAATTGAAGCTGTGTAGTATAGTAGACAGTGTATAGTTTTGGAAACAGACCCACCTGGGCTCAGATCTGACTTATGTCTGTTACTGTTTGGGTAAGTTAACTACTCAGAGCTTTAGTTTACTCATCAGTGATAATGGAAATAATAATACATGTCTTTTGGAATAATAATACTTATCTTGTTGCAAAGCTTAAATGAAAGGTTTAGGTGGCAACATATGTTTCTTTTCCCCTTCTTTAACTGGGGGGTGGGGGGGGTCTATTCAGGGGGCTAAATTAAAACAGACAGCATACATCCAGAAAAGCGGGGGGCCAGGTGGGACACTGCTCTCTGGTTGAAGGGCAGTGACCTTGACCTAGGCTCCTTGATTTATTTTATAGGGCTGGGTTACAATGAGATAATAAGATAATGCCAAGCAAGGAAAGACTGTAAACAATAGCTCCTATGCCCTCTGCCTTGGGATACCTTGTAGAGACGGTCAGAAAATAGTTTACTTCCTTCAGAAATGTCCTTAGTGAAAACAGACGTTTTTTCCTGAAACCTAATACAGATTAATTTTGGATTAGGGCAGATTATATTTTCATTAATGAATTGTAAGTAAAATAAGATTCACTAATGGGTTAGGTGGAGGAAGAAATTAGGGGTTGCTGGTTAACATGTGACCCTGAATTAGATTTTAGAACTCTCAAAAGTTTAAGTGGCTTAGTATGAAGGAGTTCGAAATATGAATATAATTGGTTGAAGCGGATGTGTTATAAACCTCAACAAATTAGAAAATAGAGTGTCAGGGTTTTCGTTGATGAGTTAGAATACTGTGTGTCAAAAGGATTTGTAAACTTGAAGTGAATGAGGTATTATCCTTTTTTTATTCTTGCCAATAGTAAAGGGAAAACATCTGGGGATGGCGTATTTTACAGAACTCATTTTTTCTAGATTCGATATAGTCTTCTTCATGGATAAATTGGCTGCTCTGTCTTCAGGCAAACATTATTGCTGGGGCATTTAGGTGTCTAACAGGTAGGGGCCTAAGACAAGTGCTCAGATATCATGATGCCCAGTCTAACTTTGTGGGTTAGTTAGAGGTGCTGGCCTCTGTATATACCTGCCAGATCTTGAAATCTCACTGAATAGCAGTTCAGTAAAATTTTCTGTGGATAGTCTACTCTTCCTTGATGTGGAGTCATAGACTCTCCAGTAGCTTCCCACGCTCTGCAATACAGCTTGATCCACATATGACAAAACATCCTTCCTCTCTAGTCACCTCTGCCTCTCCCCCTTCCACTCCACTTGTAGCCACAGGAAACAAACCACCTACATTCATACCTGCTAAGCTTTGCTTAACCTTCAGGATTCAATTTAAGATTAGCTCTTTTGCTTAGCAGTCCCTCATATCTCCAGGCTAAATTGCTCATTTCTCCAAATGTCTATCTCTTCAATAAATTAGTAGTTCTGACACCTCATGCTGCATTCCCCCATGACTTGGACCTGCTGGTGTCAAGTGGTGGGTGCTTCCTTTAACTGGACATGTGTTGTACACTTTAAATAGATACAATTACATTTTTGAGTTATTTCTCAATAAAGCTAGAAAAAAAGATTGAGCATATGTTCTCCATTTCACTCTTTGAGATGCTTCAGTTACAACTGGTTACTTCATGGGTTAATTGACCAGTCTGGACTTTATGTTAGGCCTCTGATTTAGGGATACGTGATTTCAGAATGAGTTTTTTTGAAAGGAGGTGATTTTGTCTTTATATTTCTATTACCCAGCATATACTGAATACATATACAAGCCTTCAGTTAGTTCTCATAAAGTTGAATTTAATAAAACCTTTCTCAGAGAATTTTGCCCTTTTCCTGACCTTTGCCGTGCTCATTACCTTATTTAGATCATGGTGTTTATCTTACATATTATTCTTTGTAGCATAGAACACGATTCAAGATAGTGATCAAGTCTTCTGGAAGACAAGTAAGAAAAAATACACTTAAATTATAGCAGAACTGATTAAAATTAGGTAGTGAAACTTACTAGGAATGACAACCAAGAGATGCTTTTGCATCCTTTTATTTTGAAATCTTCCACAGGATTGGCACATACCTTCTTGAAGAGGGAAGAGTAGCATAGAATTCCTCATGAGTCTGGCAGTACACTAGTGAGAAAGTAGAATGCTTCAGAAAATTTAGACTCTCTCTAATCTATATAGTATATAAGTATGTTAGCTTTAAGATGTAGATTTAAACAGAGTTTGAGAACAAATTTTAATCAGCAGGTGTATAACTCTACAAAATATGTGTAATTTGTCATTCTACAATTTGCTCCTCTATTAAAAGCAGCTGTCCCCAAATAGTGTTTCATACTGTTGGCAAAGTCATGACAAGTACAGGAAGCAATTCCTGTTTCATGTGATTGTGATTTGTAAAAATAATTTAGATGTAAGCCATCCACAAACCATTACTTTAAAAAACAATTCTATCTAAATTCTCATGTTTTGGCATAACACATGAGTATAAATTCTGGACCCTCCGAGAATAAATATACGAGAGGGTTTATTTAAGATGAATGTTGAACATTTTTAATTGTAAGGGTCCTCATTTGGATT
Organism: Solenodon paradoxus; assembly: GCA_004363575.1. Classification (NCBI taxonomy): domain Eukaryota; kingdom Metazoa; phylum Chordata; class Mammalia; order Eulipotyphla; family Solenodontidae; genus Solenodon; species Solenodon paradoxus. The sequence continues at coordinate 275,225 of RJWH01001143.1, forward strand.
TCTGCCCTCCTCCTGCCCCCCACCGCCACAAAGCAAAACATCTGGAGTTATTTAGGCAGTATAAATATTCCTAAAAGAATGGACATTGATCTTAAAACTTTTCTGGGACTGAAGAGTGCTTTTGCATAGATAGAATTCAAGTGATTGTTAAGAATGTATTTAAATTCATAAAGGCTTCCACAAATCATGAGCACAGAGTTTGGGAATACTGGGGACCAAAACTGGTAGAGTTGTTCATATGTTTGAAGAGGAAAGCTATTCATTACTGCAACCGATTCCTTTGGTTTTTCTCTTAATCTCCATCAGGGTTGCTTTTTTCTTGTTGATGATGGTTGTTTTACTTTGAAAGACATGTGCCAAAGATAGGAATGTAGATTTGCTCTCTTTTTCACATACTTAAGCAAGTTTTGCTGCAGGGAGACAAAGAGAAAACAATGCCCATTACAACTTCTATTTTCAACTTCTGCTTTTTACTTCTGTCCCTGAAATGAAGGGTAGGTAGGAGAAATCCTAGCTTTGTGTTAAAAAAACAAACAAGCATTAGTTTCAATTAAGGAGGGGAATTGAAAGGAATAGCTGTGTTGCAGTTAGTCAGCCAATATTCATTGACCATCTACCGTATATTAAAACACAAAAGGGGTTATGTTAGGGTAAAAGGGTTCCTGTATTCAGAACTTAACAGTGTTCTTGAGGAAACTAGATGTAAACATATCAAAGTTTAAGTAATAATGCAAAATAAAAATAATTTCAACTGTTACCAGGTGGAGGCTTTAGGATTGTGTTACAGGAGTTCAGGGCAGGGTACCAAACCGTTTTAGAGGGTGGTTAAGCTGGAGGGCATCATGGAAGAATTTTGAGCAGCAGCATGGAGAATAGGTAGAATATGGATGGAAAATAGGAAGAAGTTGTTTCTGCCCTTCCCTTTAACTAGAATGCCAACTGTGGAAGTCAGGAAGAGCAGAATTAGTATCATGGTTTGAGTTTAAGATCAGCAGTTAACCAGTTAACTTGATGGTTTTAACATATTGTCAGTTGCCTTAATTCAGGCCTATAATATGCTGGAAGTACAGAGAGGAAAGTGATGCAATCCAAGCTACCACTGTGAAAGCAGCAATACTGTATTAATAAACCTGGACATTTCAAGCTGTCTGAGAGAAGACTCACAAAGAAGCCATGTATCTACTAGAGAGACATCTTAGCTTTAATGAGTTTGGTTACTCCAGAGTATAATTGCTTTCAGAGATTCTGCTATTGATACAAATTACTAATCTAAAGAGGAAAAGTTTTCCTATAGCCAGTCTTCTTTTTATCCTCAAAACTAAAGTGATGCTATTTTTCTTAAGATCAAGTTAAGGAAGACATTATTACTATTCTTTCCATTCTATTTTTTTCTTTCTTTTCCTGTTCCTCTTGTCTTTCCTTGAATTTTTTGTAGTGACCGGGTCAAAATAATTTCATAAATTATTTAAAATATCTAAATCTATACTCATTGCCATTTACAATTAGATACAGATAGAGATGTAGAGATTATCAATTTATTGGTAGAGTTCTTGGTGAATGTGGTTGTGTATGGGAGTGCCTTTTTTTTCTTGTTCTTAGTAACGTTGGATATTGACAAATTTTTGCCATTTTGATAGGTACTAAAAATCCTTGGGTTATATGGATTATTATTTTAAAGTCAATCTAGTCAAATTTTGTTTGTTTTTAAACTAGAAATAAATGACATCTTTTCAAGAATTTAGAGGAAACAAAGAAGAAGTCAATATTGCTGTTTTAGGCAGGGAAGTTTAACTTGACTTTTGTGAAACTAAAAAATCAAGTAATGTTTTTAGCATTACAATATATAAAAATTTTAGTTAAAAAGAGTATTTTTTAGTATGTTATTTGATTTGCAAAAACAAATTCACTTAAAAAATCTTACTGAGGTAACTTTGTCTTACAAAATAACGCAAGCCCCTTGGTGCAGGCTCATTGTTCATCAAATAAATGACAACACACCATACCTACCACCAAAACCAGAAGTCCTCCACCACTGACCAGGGACCCCACCACCACTGGCTCCTGCCTTCTTCCTCCTCCCCTACTGATACTCTCAGTTCTGTTGTCAATGTCCAAGGGATTTGTTTGTTTTGTCTGTTCATTTCCTTTTTTCTTTATATCCACATGTGAGTGAGATTATCTGGTATTTCTCTTTCTCCTTCTGTTTCACTTAGCAGGATAATCACATGGCATTTTCATTCTTAATTTTTTGAGAAATCTCCGTGCTGCTTTCCATAAGATTGCACCAATTTACATGCCTACCAACAGTGTAAAAGGTTTTCCTTTTCTCTGCCGCCTCGCCAGCAGTTTCATTTTTTATAAACAAGTCTTTGTTAAACAATTTCAGACATTTATTTTAAAAAAAATCCAAAACCTTACCACTCTAATATTTCGGTGTTTAGCCTTTAAGACTATAAAAATGAGTTTTTCCTGTGTTTCCTTTTCTTGCCTTTCTCTCCTAGCTGTATTATAGAGAATTGCTTTGTAATACTAGTAAACATAATTTTTAACAACTACATGCCATTCCATTAAGTGGACAGAATATAATTAATTTTCCTTTTTGTGGGACATTTCTCCTGCTACATTTTCTTACTGTTGTGAATAGTACTGTGATGAAGAGATTTGCATATTTGTCATTGCACACTTTTTTCCCTTAGGATAAATTCCTAGATGTTGGATTTTTGAAATTAAGACTTTGTTCTTTTGAAAATATTTTCACATTTTAAGTTCTTCCCATAGTATATAGGAGTGATCTTCCTTGGTCTTACTAACCTTGGATATTGATAAATTTTTTGCCAATTTGATAGGTGCTAAAAGTATCTAGTTTTATGTTTAAAACTTTTCAATTCTAGTGAAATTGAATCTTTTTCTTCTGTTTATTGGCCAATTTATTTCTTCTTTTGTGAATTAGCCAACTATATCTTTTGTTCAGTAGTTGCATTGTTTATCTTCTATTGACATGTAAGAGCTCTTTGTATATTAAGGGTCTTATTTTTTTAATGTATTTTTACTCATTTTTAAATTTTATCTTAACTTTTTCTTATCAGAAGTGTTCTTTTTTTTTTTTTACTTTGAAGTAAAAGAAGTTACAAAAATAGCACAGAGCTACCCTTTGTTTCATTATACAGCTTTCCATAATAGTACCATGTTACATATTTGTAAAACATGATTAAAACTAGGAAATTAACACCGGTACAATGTTGTTAGATGAACAATGTTATTTGTATTTCATCACTTTTTACTTGTATTATTTGTGTATATGTATTCTTTAAATTGTAATTGCACACACATATATATGTGTATATATACACATACATATATATTTGTAATCGCCACAATCAAGGTATAGAGCTGTTCCATTACTGTGAAACTTCTTAGTACTATTCCTTTATAGTATTATTATTCCTTACCTCTTTCCTGGGTAGCCATATATCTGTTCTTCACCTCTCATTGTCATTTTGAATTGTTATAAAAATGTAAAAATATAGAAGATAGCCTTTTGAGATTAGCTATTTTTACTCAGCATAATGCCCTTGTGATCCAGAGAAATTAGTATGTCAATAGTTTTTTCCCTTTTATTGCTAATTAATATTTCATTGTATGAATGTACCATAGTTTACTTACCAATTTACCATAAAGACCATTTGGATTTTTTCAATACAAATAAAGCTACAATGAATATTTATGTTTAGGTTTTTATGTGTCCATAACTATTTCTCTAAGGTAAACGCTCAGAAATGATTGATAAATATATGTTTGATTGTATAAGAAACTGGCAAGATGTTTTCCATAAGAGCTGTACTGTTTTACATTCCCATAAGCAACGTATGAGAAATCCACTTCTACATCCTTGCCAGGATTTGGTATCATCGGTATTTTTCATTTTAGCTTTTCTCATAAGTATATAGCAATAGCTCATATTGGTTATAATTTGCATTTCTATAATCACTAACAGTGCTGAACATTTTTTCATGGGCTAATTTGCCATCCTTATATCTTAACTCTTTGTACCCATTTTCACATGAATAATTTGTTTTCTTACTGTTGAGTTTAGAGTTCTTTACATATTCCTGGATGTAAGTCTTCCTTTGGAGATATGATTTGCCAGTGTTTTCTCCCAGTCAGTGGCTCATCTTTTTATTTTGTTAGTGAGTTTTTTTTCACAAAGTAAAAGTTTTACATTTTGATACAATCCAATTGCTTTTGTTTGCTTTTATGGCTGGCAGTTTTGATATGATGTCTAACAATGCCTTCTCTAACCTTAGACTCTGAAGATGTTCTCTTACCTGTTTGTCTGAAAGTTTGATAATTCTGTATGTTTTACATTTAAATCCATGATCCATTTTACAGTGTGTTTTGTGTATAGCATGGACATTGTCAACTTTCTTTTTTTCTGCCTGTAAATGTCCAGTTGCGCCAACACAATTTATTGAAAAATCTATCCTCCTTCCACTGAACTGCTTTTGCACCTTTGTCAAAAGTCAATTTGTGTATTTTTATTGATCCATTTCTGGGTTCTCTTCCATTGATCTGTGTTTTTATTCTTCTGCCAATACCATACTGTCTTGATTATAATATATTGTAAGACTTAATAGCAGATAAATGATTCATTCTACTTTTATTCTTCTTTTGCAAAATTGTTTTAAAATAAGCTTGTCTTTATTTCTCATAGTTATGGTGGCAGCAATAGCTGGTATTACTCCAGCTTGCCTGCTTGTGGGACTGACTCTGTCGCAGGCTAGGAGAAGGTGACAGTATGGTGTTGGGATGAACTTCTGAATGTCAAAAATGAGGACAAGGTGAGAGGAGAAAATTTTGGGGAATAGGAAGTGGTTTCTAAAGCTAAACAGAGACATGTCATCATGTCGCATTCTTTTTGTAGAAAATTCTCCTTTAGTGATATCAATATAAGACTGCTACACAGTGTTTGGGATGTCATTGTCCTGCTTGAATAGATGGCTAAGTACTCAGGGACCTTTCTGTTGTTGTTTTCCTTTTATCCACTCTTATCAGGGACTTGGGTTTAGGTTTCTACAGCAACCACAGTCTGGACCAAAGAATACCAACACTTTGCGTGCATGTGGTCTATACAAGACAGGTGGCAGAGATACTGTTACTATGGAGATCAATCCTTGGACATACTTGGTTGATAACAATGTCTCTCATGTATGTATTTTGTTGCTGAAAGAATATGAGGTGATGCTATGAGTTCATCAAAAGATGCATAAGACTTTTTATCAGTCATTTCTCTACAAAGAAAACGTCAAGTCTCACATTTGAAAGCTTTAAGTTATGCATTTCTTTATAAAGATGCTAACATGTCTGTATATATTATTTGTTTTTAATGCATGAACTTGATACCTGGAAAACAAAGAGACCTATGACTTTTAAAACACATTGTTGGAGGACTTTGACAGACTTCTTTTCTTGGCAAGTCTACATCATTTCTAAAATATACTGTAAAATGCAAAGACTGAAATAGTTTATATAATTTTTAGTAGACGTCTAATGAAGTCAATTTTCACTAGAAAAATGAAGGAAGCCCAATTTTCTTGTGGATTACTCTAATTTGAATATAGGACCTCAGCATTATAGCTAATATGAACCTTTTTCTTGGATCACTGTATCTCTAAAGAGTCTTTTGGACTCCATAAATGAAAAACATTGAAGAAGTAAGAAATATTTTATTTTCTCTTTTCCTCTTGTCTTCATTAAGTTAGGATGCAGCTCCCAGTCCTAAATTTAAGCTGATAGACTGTCACTGAGTATTTCCATTTACAGAGTTTTTGAAAGAAAAGTAGTTTTAGGTTGATAGACATTCTTGCTTTGGCTTGGAGAAATTTGTCAGTTATGAGTTGATATGCTAGAGCTGTGGTTTTCAACCCTGGCTGCATATTAGCATGTGGGGCTTTAAAGAAATGTGGATGCTCAAGCTTAACAAAAATTAAATAAAATCTCTGCCAATAGGGAGACGGCATCAATTGGTGTATTTCTTTTCTTAAAGCTGGTTACTTGGTACTAATTAGAAACAAGGTCAAGAGCTACTCCAGCAAAGTATGTTTTATCTAGAGTCATAAATTTATCTAAATTTGTATATTAGAATGCATCAATAGGCTATGAATATTACATAAAGTTTACAAAGGTCGGCCTTGCCATCCATATTAGTTTCCAACTGCTGTTGTAACAAATCACCACAAGTTTAGTGGTTGAAAACAGTGCAGGTTTATTACTTTACTTTCCTGGTGGTAAGAGATCCAAAGTAGATCTTAAGGGACTGAAATTAAGATGTCAGCAGAACTAAGTTCCTTCTCGCGACTCTAGGGCGAAGCCATTCCTTGGCTTATGGATGCATCTCTCTGACCTCTGCTTCTGTTGTGTCAGCTCCTTTTCTGACTCTCATCCTTCTGACTCTCTCTTATGAGGACCCTTCCACATCATCCAGAGGAATTTTTTTTTTTTGAGAGAAAGAGGAGGAGGAAGCACTTTTATTTATTTGTATTTTGTTGTTCGCATTTGTTGTTCCCCACAACCACAAGTCTTGAACTCAGGACTTTGGGATGCATGTGGGACTGCTCCCAGGAGTACTAGACCACTAAGCTGCCAGGCACACCCCATCCAGAGTAATTTAATCATATCTGCAAAGTCTTTTTTGCCAAGTAAAGTAACATTCATAGGTTCCAGAGATTAGGACCTGGAAATCTTTGGGGGCAGGAGGGATACAGTTATTCAGCCTGCCAGAACAGTTCACTAGTATTATCGCTTTGATATTTTCTTTCGTAGTCTTCTTTAGTATACATAGTTTTATTTAAATATAATCATTTTACATATACAATTTTATACCTTTTTCTTCTATGTAGGTTATCCTTAGTCTTCAAAACTTATTTAAATAACCACATAATATTCTATCCATGGTTATACCACTTTTTTGTTTTCTTTACCTTATTGTTGGACGTATATGTTGTTTCACATTCCTATTAATAGATCAAGAAGTGATAAATATCTTTTTAGGTAAATCCAATAATGTGGATTACTGAGCTGAACATTATAGACATTTTTATAGTGTTTCATTCAAATTGCCAAATTTTATTTTTTAAAAGAGTTAATCAGTTTGCAAAACAGCATTGTAGAGAATACTGGTACTGCTTTTTCTTTGCCTATGTTGGTCATTATCATTTTTGAAATAAACTTTTATTAATTAGATAGGTAAAAGAGTGTTACCCTGCTTTAAATTTAGTTTACTTGAAAAATATTTCCTGTTTTATTTATTGGTTTCTCTTTGTGTGTTGTTTATTTCTCATGGTGTGAATTGTTTCTTAATCCTTTGCGATCTTTGTGTAGTATGAAGATTATCTTAAATACTTTTTTTAAAACATAAGTTTTTAAATTTGTATCTTCATATCAGTGTTTTCCTCTGTGATTCTTCTATTTTCTTAGCACTTAATTTTTCCCAGCTCACAAAAGCTTTGATAAACATTCAGTTCTGTTTTTCTTTCCTTTCATTAATTTAGTCATTGCCTTTAGCAGATTGCTAACAAAGATGTTTGGGGACTCATGAGTCCAGACCTATCCAGTGAGTTACAGTACCAGAGCAAGTGCTAAGCTCTTTTGGTACCGTTTACATAATTTATCCAAAGTAGAAACAACTTTTTTAAAAAGGACTGGAGAAAAATCTAGAAATTTTAGTGCTGTCTCAAGATGTTTATTGCCCTTTGCTAGAAGGTTTATTCACCGTGCTGTCATGTTGTGTGTTCATGCAGATAATTGAGAATTATAGTAAGCTATCTTAGTCTATGATAAACAGACAGAATGCACTTTAATTACATTCTAATTTATTATCTGGTGAAAGTACCTTGCTAACAAATCAACCCGGATATGACTTATTGGATAGCCTTTGCACTTAGAGGAATAATCAGTCTGTAATCGTCAACAACATGAACTGTTCATCTTCTAGATTGCTATCATATTTATTACCCTCAAATGCCTGTGCCGGCTTTCTTTCCTGTTTGTTTCCCGTTTCATGCTCATGTGCCCCCGCCCTGCCTACTCTAAGTTGGTAGAATACTGTGCTCACTAACTCTTTTTCTTGCCATAAGTATAAGGTACATGTTTGAGAAAAGAGTTCTGTCACTTTTTCACAGGAATAAAATGCATTTCCCCCCAGTAACAGTAAATCAAATAAATTGTACTCATATTTGACTTACTCTGTGGCGCCAGAACCAGCACAATCTATCACATCCTGGTGCAGCAGCGGGTAGGTCATTTGCCTGCAGAGGAGCAAACCACATACCCCTGGGCTTGAGTCCTGGGTTCCAGGGGAGATACCAGTGTGACCAACTAAAATAACATAAGAGATGCTTCCTCCTCTTCTCTCTTCCCGTCTATGCCTTTCCTTAAAAAAAAAAAAAAAAAAAGAAGAAAACCCACAAAAAATAAAAACTCGCACAATTCTAATTGTATAAAGAAACACAAACTTTGCCTCCTATTGCCTCCTAGAATAGCTACCGTATCCTTTAATGGCCTCTGTTACTTCCCATAGGTTCTAAAAAGAAGTTAAGTTGAAGCAACAGCCAGCCCCTGTATCTCTTTAGAAAACCTTGGGCAAAGAATTGATACTAGGAAATAGATTTTACCAAGTAAATGAGGATGCCTTACCTTCTTATATTTGACCACTTAAACTTGATGGCAGAATGAATAACCAATGGCACTAATTCTACAGAATAATTTAGGGGTTGTAGCATTACATTTTTTCAGTTGACGCGAACCTTTTTGAATGCTGCTGTGTTAGGTGGCTATTGCTGTGTGAGTGCAAAACAATGTAGAACATTCTAAAGAAATGTATAACCAACCTCTCCCATGATGTTACAATGAAGAGTTAATTACTTTCTTTATTTCAGATACCGTTTACTTCTCCTTGACCTCTACCTTTAAGGTGTTAGTTAATCTTCTGATCCTCCCTAGTATATTTAGTGACCAAAGAGGGTAATAATCCTTAATGGAGCATATTCTCATTTTCGAGCAGTGATCTTAGACCTAGAGGAGACCTCACTAGTGCTTTTAGTATCACACTGGTGCCATGAATATGTTCATTGTACAGCTAGTAAGTGGTAGAAGGGAACTTGAACGTCTACATTTTGGTGCTTTGGTTTTATGTTGCCATTTTTGGCTCAAATTTGTGTTAAAATGGAAGGTAAAATATCTTATTTATTTCACTACTCTATTTTTCTATGTTGGAAATTGGTTTTGGCTTGCAAATCAGCTTAGGTAAGCTTAGAAATTCTTACTGTTCTGAAGAATTCTGTATGAACTATAATTGTCTATTTTTTTTAACCTAGGAAGTGTTCATTTCCATTTGAGATTCCTAATTTGACACTACTATGAGTGGTAAAATTGCATTGTGAAATCCCTTTAAAAAAAGTTTGATTCATTCTCTATGAGCCAGGTGCCACTAAAGTTTCTCCTTAAGATTCTCTGATTTTGCCCTTGAATGTTTGTCTCATTCTGTCACAAAATTCAGGTTTCTGAACTTCCAGTGGGATATTATCCTTAGGGCCTTTTCAGCCCCAATTTGTATATGACCAGGGCATTGACTACAGACTCCTAGTGCCTGCCTGCTTTTACGGTCTCCTCAAAGCTAGATCCTATGTGTGATCCCATTTGAGTGTTAAAAAAGAATTGGGAATAATTCTTACCCTGACTTTCTTACCAGTGCCCCTATGTTCTTATCAGGGTGTCTGTATGCTTCTGTTGGGACTAACTGAAGAGAACCACACTTATAATTTTGAGATCGAGTTGAGGGATGGAGACACTGGTATCTTAAGATGCAGAAGGAAGTATTTCTGAATTGCCAGGGGCTTGTTTTGTGCATCCTGTTTTATGTGGCTTTCCGGCTATGCTTGAGAATGTGGATGCTTATAGGGGCTAATGCCAAGCCAAACCCTTCTCTGAAACTATAGCCCAATTTGCTTTGGAGAAAATGTACTTCATGTTTGCCATCCCTTTCTCTCTGTAGCTGTTACTTCCTACTCTGGTTGCTGATATTTCCTTCTATTGGCAGTATTTTCTGGATCTGTGCCTTTTTGCATGAATTATTCAAGAATCCCATTCTAAGACTGTTTGAACTCCATTTTAGGAATGGTAACTATGGAGTTATATTCTGAGTTTAGTAGCACTTTGATTTTCAGGAAGACCCTTTCAGGATCAAATTGAGCAAAATAGTTCTGTTTGTCCAGACTAGAATGTAAGCCCCACTTTGGCTTCCAGCCTTATAATTCTCCCCAAAATAGATCTTAAAAGAGATCATTAATGACTTCCAGGTCATTAAATCTAATGAATTTATTTTAGCTTTTGTTCTAATCATATTGTTTGTAGTTTCTTTTTTCTTAAAAACACTTTTATTCTCTTCTAACTTTATAGCCATTCCTTCTCTACCTCTGATGATTAAATGTCGCTCATCACTCTATTCTCTCTCCAGCTTATCCCATCCATATCTTTCAGTTACTAGAAGCAGTCCAAAGCAGTCTGACCTTATCCACGTGGCTACCTTGTCTGGTCTCTTGCTCGTATTCACGAAGAACACAAAAGTAGGTGTGAACGTATTGAAAAACATATCATGTACTTGGATAGGATGTCATCATAAAGGATCGTAAAGTCTGAGTTCTCTCATAATTTACAAATTAAATTGAACTATGCAGTGCATATTGAATTCTGAAAGACTTTGGGGAGAAAAAAAAAGCCCTTCCAGGTATTGAAATGTACCATAAAGCTTCCATTAAAACATTGTAGTGTTGGTGCATAAATTGACAGGCTGATAGAGCAAATTAAAAAAATTCAGAAATAGATTAGAAAATAAAGCAGCTTTGAATGTAGTTAAAGCAGAATCTCATGTCAGTGGGGATAAGGCTGCACTCTAATAAATGGCATTGGTAACTATGTAGTCATCTGGAGAGAGAATGTTAGGTTCATATTTGCCATTGTATACTTGGATTCCAGTGGTATTGGATTCCAGATGATGACTTGTTTTGAGGTAGAGATAGTCGCAAAAAGCATAAACATAAGCACCATAAGCAAATAGCATAGTAGATTGACTAATATTCCACCCCCCTTTTATTCTCCCTTCGTTTACAGTTAATTCCCTTCATTTCATTTCCCCCAACCCTCCCCGTCACTTTCTACCCCCTGATTTGCCTTTTTGTTTCTTATCAGTGAGAGTCCATAGTTGTTTTGAGTAGTGTTCTCTCTCTCCCCTCACCCCATTTTTAGTGTTGTTTAATTTATGATGTTTGTTTTCTCTTTACGTATCATATGAGTGCTGTCATATGATGTATGTTCTCCTTCTGGCTTATCACCCTAAGGATAATTCTCTCTGAGTCTATCCATGTTGTTGCAAATGGCAGGGTCTCTCCCTTTTGATGGCTGCATAGTATTCCATTGTGTACATATACCACCTCTCCTTTATCCACTCCTCTGCTGATGGGCGTTCAGGTAGTTTCCAGCTCTTAACTATTGTGAACTGTGCTGCAGTGAACATGGGGGTGCATTATATCTCTTCGGATAGGTGTTTTTGTGTCTTTAGGGTAAATGTCCAGTAGGGGAATAACTGGATCATATGGAATTTCCAAGAAATAGCAAGTATTGATGAGAATGTGAAGAAAAGGGAGCTGGGGGTACAACAATAAATGACAAATAAGTAAAGTTGCTTCTTTCTTCTCTCCCTGCCTGCCTGCCATATACCTGCCTTCCTTCCTCTTTAAAAAAGTCTCCATCACAAGAAAAAAAATGTAAGCATGGTGACAGATGCTAACTAGACTTAGTATAGTGAGCATTTTACAGTGTCTACAATTAACAAATACATTGTACAAATGCAACTAATATAATGTTATATGTCAATAATGCTGCAATGAAACAAGTACCAATTTGATAGGGTAGTGAGCATTAAGTGACATGATACATGTTTCATGCTTAGCATGATGCCTGTCACAGAAGCGCATACTGCTAGTTAGAGCCATCTATATATTTAATTAGAAGGAATTGATACTGAATAAATCAACTGGGTGAAGTTTAAGTTTAATTAGAAGGAATCGATACTGAATAAATCAACTGGGTGAAGTTTAAGGATGAATTCTGAATCTCCTTGGCCAGAGGAAGGATTACCTTTGGAAAGGTATGACTGGTCTTTTTGTGAAGAAAGAGAAAACAGTTTTTATTCTTTCATCATTCTTGGCTCTTATATCTAAGTCAAACTGTAAGAAAGCAGCTTTTTTGCCAAATTATTTTCCCCCTTTTTAGTTGCATTTCTTTCTTTTAAAAAAGTCAAATAGGATGTAGTTTTTTTAGAAAAAATTACTCAACCAGAATTGTTCAATTGGGATCTAAAGTTTAGCATATATACCTGCAGATCTATATTTGCCATGTGAACCCAAGTTGTAAAAATCAGATATAAATTCAAGACAGTGTGCTTCAAGATGATATAGCAGACATTTCATATTGTTGCATTGGGAACAGGTTTTTGAGTGTCACTGAGGTCCTATTTCTTGTTGCGTGAAGATTGTATTCTAGTTGTTTAATATTTTTCCAGTGTTCTCCAGTAACTATGGCCTCATATCAGTTCCTGACATTTTGAAAATTGGTAGATTATTTTAACATATTCTTTTAAGTGCCAGGTTTTTACTTCTCACATATTAAGTAGATATTAAGAAAATTGATTTTTCGGTATACTGTTTTGGTTTCTTTGTTTTATATATCTTGAATTTTGCCTGCTACCCTACTCTCAGGGAATTGGAGTCCTTAGATCTAAAGTGCGTAAGTATGAAGTATTGTTTCATAGCTTGAAGAAAGATGTGCATGAAGCAGAAAATAAAACTTGGGAGCTTGTGGGCTACTTGGGTTTCTCCCATCTGTTTTGCTCAGATTATAGAATAAGTTGAAAAATCTGAATTTCCAGACTCTTAACAATTCAGAAGTCATGGCAACAGTGGACTGGCAGTTACCATGGGGCAGCAATTGGCGGTGCTCTGTAGGTGTAACAGAAATACTCCAGGGTGCAGAGCTTTCATCCTCTGTCTTCTCACTCCCCCACAGATTTGTCTCTCTTCTATCCTAATTTGCATTCCTTTCTAGGTCTCTGATTTCTTTCGGCATTTGAGATTGTGAACCCTGGCATAGAGGTGCAGGACACTTGTCAGATTTAAGAGCAGGGGAGGCTAAAATCAGTGATCTGAGCAGATTCAGTTAGTCTCAAAGGTCTTCCATCTCCATTCATCTGGATCAAGGGAGTCTTTGGTCCCTCTCTTGGTAATGAGATTTTTAAAATGGCATTGGATGTCTGGCAGAAGTGTATATAGGACAGTTAAATAGCCATTTAATGATAATTACAGTTCTATCCATTCAGGGCTGGTTTTACTGACAGGACTGTGTTCTGGAGCTTTCTAAGTTTGAATCTTTTTTTTCAAAAAGAATTTTTAAGGAGAAAGAAACCTTAACTAACAAGTTGGTCTGTGACATAGACAACTCAAAATGCCTCATACCTCTCAAATGAATCATTTTTGCATTTTTATTGTGGTAAATATAAATATATAGAGCATAAAATTTACCATTTTAACCATTTTTATGTATGCCATTACAACCATCACCACTGTCTATTTCCCAAAGCTGTTCATCATCTCAGGCAGAAACTATGTGGTCATTAAACAGTAGCTCCTCATTTCCCTTTGTCTCCATAGTACCTCATATAAGTGGAATTAGGCAATGTCTTTCTTTTCGTATCTGACTTATAACACTTATATATAATATAATGTTTTGGAGGTTCATCCTTGTAACCTGTGTCAGAATTTCATTCTTCTTTATATTTGAATAATATTCCATAGTATAGATAGAGACCACATTTTATATATTCATTTACCTGTTAATGGACCACTAATGTTTTGTCTACACTGACTAGTCCTCTTAGTGACTAAATAGGAGTGTAGATTCTCTTTGGTTCATGTTCTCACTGGCTTCTTGGAGTACCTCTTCTCTAATCTCCCCTAGATCCTTGCACATCAGCATGATTTTTGATCATTGTGAATCTAAAGCCATTCTGTTTCCTTTGGCCATCAGTGAAGCTGTTTATGTATATGCCCACCTTTGCCTGTTTAACCCCACTGTAGTGATTTCCAGCTTGGTTCTATTGACTATTACTATTCTTATCCTGTAAGTTAGACCTTCTTCACACAATTCCTTAGTTACCTGAAAGACTTCAGTTTCTGTTCTTAGCTGTATCATTCTCTAACATTGCACCTCTAAACTATGCTATTCTTAATTATGATATGAATAGTTTGGAGTAGATATTTTAGGTCTCTTCTGATGCTTGTATTTTATCATTCAAAGCATATTACTTGTATCAGTTTGGTGTTAAAAGCAGAAATTTATGGAAATCCATTTAGGAATTTGTGAATCAAGATTATATTTCAGAAAGTGCCTAGTAAATTGGTTTTACCATAATTACGACTATAAAAAGATTTCTTCACAAACTTGGGAAATAGAGTAACTTAACTCCTTACTGCATAGATAAGTGGGGCTGTATAGTGAAGGGAATGAGTTCAGGATTTGTTACTTGTGTCTAAAAACAGTAAGTAGTGTCTTTTGTTAGCATTTTGAAAAGTCAACTGATAACATTTAGAAACAATTTCAGTACATCTTATAACTTCCTTATAACCAGAAGAATGTTACTAACTTTTATTACTTTTTTTTGGTGGATTGGGCAGGATAGCTGTAAGAGTCAAAGGAGATGATACATTGATAAAACAGATAAATAGATTCACACATTTTGAATTTCCTAGTTGAATGCATTTTCAAAACAAACCAAAAGGCTTCAGGAGTCATTATAGTGTTGTTAACTGTTTAGTTCACCAGGACAATATTATTTTATAAAAACCCCGATTGCCAGTTATCACTATTTCATAAAGGGGAAAACATTCCAACAGTAAAATGGAGTTATTTCAGAATTAAAGATAGGCCTTTAAACAGAGCAGCTCATTATATTACTATTTTTTTTCTCATCTTCTATGCAGTTTTCTAAATGTGGTTCTGAGTCGGTGTTTGGGTATTACTAACATATACCTATTTCTGAGATTTAGAGGAATGGGACAATCATAAATACCTGGGCTGATCAAAGGTGGAGAGAATGTAGGAAGAACTAGTGCCAGTGAAAGGGTAGTACTTGGGCAAGAAAGCTTGGGCAAGAAAGCTTGGGCAAGGAAGCTTGGGCAAGAAAGCTTGGGCAAGAAAGTAGGAGATAAAGGAGCTGCTTTGGTTTTACATATACCGAATATCCAGGTTTAAGTTCAGCAAACAGTTAAACAGGTTAGACCTACTTAGATATCTTCTATCTAGAGGTAATATAGCAAATGAAAATGACGGAATTTCCTGTGGGAAAAATAATGTGGTAGATAAGGCAAGGTTAGCGTGTTAGAAGTTAAAAGACTTGAATTCTAAAACTGACATGGAGGGATTTGAGTTCTAGCCTTACTAGTTACAAGATGTGTGACTTTAGTGAAGATACCATATTATGTTGCCTTGAGAAGTAGTAAGCGATGTGTAGTAAGTAATATATAGTAAACTATTGTTACTTTTTAGTGGGTGAAAAGACTTCTAGGTAGTATGTAGCAAATAGTGGCCGGTCATGGAAAGTGTAGAATGTGGAGAAATTTAAATTATGTAGTTAAAGTTGTAAGGAAGCTGTGGAAGCAAAGAGGAGATAAATTCTAGAGCGGAAAGTTCCTCTCTCCTGTGAACTGAGTGGATCAGCTGTTTTTGTTTTTTGTTTTCTTGTTTCCTGAGAGCAGTTGCCAAGTGTAGGTGTGTTCCTAAGATCATGATTTCCCCCTGTAGATACTTAATAACAAGTGCTGCGGCAGTGGGAGGTTGGGGGATATCTTGGAAAACCCAGTAAAATCTCTTATAGTTCTGTGATGCTTAGGAGACTTGCTAGATTCTCGGGCTTACTTTCAGAACCCCCTTTCAACCTTAAAAGTGTTTTAAAATCCCAGGAAGATTTTACTTTTGTGGGTTTTATTTGTTGGTATTTCCTATATCAGGAATTAAAATAAGAAAAATTTCAAATAGTCTTAAATTTAAAAATAATAAACTCATCACATTTAACACTAATAAGGATTTTCGAAAAATAATTACATTTTCCAAAACAAGAAGACATGTCATTGAGGAGAGTGAATTGTTTTACATTTTTGAAAATTTCTGGCTTAATAGCAGACAGCTGAATTTTCATGACTGCTTCTGACTTCAGTTTCTTACAAAATGTTGTTTTGGTTAAAGTAAATGTGAAGTAAATGAATAAAATTTGGCTTTACACAGATAAGTAGTTGGAAAAAGGAGCTTTGTTTTAATCACTTTTTCAGTAATTATGAATATTGTTCTTTGATCTTACGCCAAAACGTCACAGGTGGTAGTTTTTTAAAGGTTAGTTGCAGTACCGAATCTAAATCTGTATTAGTGAACTTTTGTACTTGATTGCATTAAAATCCATTGTTCTATCTTGTATTTTGAGTGGCTCTTTTTGCCATCTATTATTTTGTATCATGCATTGCTCATTTGGAAATATTTGTTCACTTAGCTCTTTGAATCTTACAAATATTGATGTTTTATTAGTATCCAAAAAAACCGTATTTGTTATTATCACCACTGATCTCATCAGAAAAGTCATTAACTATTGGACATTTTTTAAGGTGCTGATACAAGTTTTGCACAACTCTTACTTTGTCTTGACAGTTCAACTTTTATTTTTTGGCTACAAATACTGTTATTTTTTATTCCTTGAAGTAACAGGTTCACTGTTTTCATTTTTTTCAAAAACACCTGCTAAATATCTAAGTTGAAAGCCCATAACTTGTCTATTGGTTGTTCTTTCAAGTAGAAGTAGTGCTTCATGAAAGAAGCAGCTAATTTAGCCAGGGACTCAAAGAATCACACAATTGCTTTTCAGTGGGATAACGACTATACTATGAAACAGGAGGCTTTATGCATACTTTCCATTTTATAACTTAGGTTATAAAAAAAAGATGTACACTGAGGGGTCAAGATTTAATAGAATTATTATTTTTTTTTTACTATTCCATCAAGGACAGTCAAGCAAAACTGGTATTGTTCTTACTGTGAGTACATAGCACTAAAAAAATTTTACTTTTGGCATCACTGTCTTGATTGGTGCTAAGGCTCCAGCAGTTTAACCCACTGTAAACCATTTTTGCTGTGGTACCACCAGTGTCAGTGTCAACACAGTGAGAAAGGCAAATAATACCTTAGTATTATTATATTTCAATTTTATTTTATATATCTTGCCCCACCATACACACACGCACACACACACACACACACACACACACACACACACACAGACACAGACACACAGAATCTCAGGGACACCTGGAGGTCCACAGACTATACTTCAAGAACTATTAATCTACAGGAAGGATCTTGCAACAAACACAGTGAGGGTTTCACCCTTGAGACATTTGAAAATAAAGGTGATGGAGTTTGACTAACCATTCCAGTTCCAACCCAGCTCAGTCCTTTCTGCCTTAACAGTGGAAAGGACATATTCTTTGTGGGAAATAACATTAACTATAGTCTATATAATTGTTTTGCATGTAATCAAATGTTTAGCATATAATCAAATATCATGAAAGGGAACTTGTCTTTTGTTTCCATGAGAGAATAGCAGGATCTGGAATTGCTTGCTTTCTGTAAATAACTAGAAAAGATACTCAAAACAATTATATTCACATATTAGGCATCAGGGAGCGCAGCATTGTGATTTCTAAAAGAAGGTAAACAAGAGGTGAGCTCTATGATTGCTTTGACTTTCTGCCTGGGGGCAATTTTTAAATCTCAACAGGGAAGTAAAACCCAAAGAGACCCTGTAGTATTGCTGAGTAGTATGAAACATAGATCAGAATTCGGAGAAACTATGGTGGCTAGAATTTACAGGACAGTGTACCAGAGAGGAAGGAGTTATACAAAGAAAGAGCTCTAGTCATCTGTGCAAGAGTCCCTTTGAATCTTTCACATGGGTAGGGTGACACTCTATGAGGTTAGGGAAGAACAATTTCTAGGAGAATGTTATAAAAATGTTATAAGCTAAACAAGTCTCAGAGTTAATACAGGACCAGAAATCATCTGAGTTCCCATCAGGTGGAATAAAAAAGACATTATTAAATACATAGGACATTCAGGGGAGACTTCAGTACTTCAAACTTCAGTAGTGAAACTAAATTAGCTGAGAATAAAGACTATTTTAGACTAGTTGACTCACGTGTGATTTAACTGCCTGCTAGAACAAAGTTCAATCCTTTTTAAAAGAATATAACATCTAACAGTGAAGAACATGGAATCAGCAGTATTTGGCATACAAAAAAAAATTTACAGGATTAGTCAAGAAGTAGGAAGATATAGCTCATAATAAAAATAGAAACAAATTCAGAAATGGCAAAAATGATGGAATTAGCAGACCAGAATCTTGAAGTAGCTATAACAACATGCTCCATAAATTAAAGCAAAATATGAAAAACATTTTAAGTAGAGAAAAATAAGACAAATAACCATTGAAATATAAAGTATGGGAAATGCATTTAATTTGATAGCATTAGAGATAAGTCAGATACTACAGAAGAAAAGATCAGTGATCTTGAAAACTATTTGAAAATGAACTATCTGGAATGGACATTGCAAGAGAAAGAAAACTAAAAAAATCACACAGCCTCATTACTGTTTAGACCAGTATCTAGTGGTTTGAAATATGAATATTTGAAGCTTCAGAAGGTGGGACGGAAAGTGTATTTCAAGAGATAATGTCCCAATGTTTTTGAAATTTGATGCAAAGTATAAGCTTCCAAATCCAAGCAATTCAATAAACCTTAAACAGGATAATCATAAAGGTAATTATACTAGAATATATCATAATCAAATTGTTGAAAAATTCAATAAAGGCAAAATCTTTAAGTAGAAAAAAATAGGCACATTAAATTCAGAAGATAAAGCAATAATCATACTTTTATCAGAAACTACAAAACTGCAAGATAATAGACTTCTTTGAATTACTGATAGGGGAAAAACCTTGTCAACTTAGATTACTATACTTTCTGAAAATATCTTTCATTAAAGAAGTTGAAATACTTTTTCAGACAAATTAAAGCTGAGAGAATTCATCACCAGCAGACCCTGCTGCAAGAAGTGCTTAATTGGATTCTTTAGACAGAAGAAAAAAAATAATATTTGTAGCAACTCTGAACTACACAAAAGAATTAATAAGTTTTGAAAGTCTAAATATGTGGGTAAAATAAGAGTTCTTTTTTCTAAACAGTAGTGTATATTGTGGCATTTATAACATGAAGAAGTAAAATATATGAAAAACAAAAGAACAAAGGATGGGAGATGGACAATGGAATTATACTGTGGAAAATATATTATACATCAAAGGTTAGATGATTATTTAAAGGTGTACTGTGAAAAATAAAAGATACCTACTGCAATTCCTGGGGGGCGGGGAGAGAAAGAGAGGAGGAGGGGGGAAGACAGACAGACAATGAGAGAGAGAGAGAGGAACCAATATGCCAAATAATGAAGAGAAAATGAAATACTAAAAAATTGCTCAATCCAGAACAAAGGCAGAAAATGAGAAAAAAAAGAACAAAGAACAAATGGAACAAATAGAAGATGATCTATCTAAACCCAATATTATCAATAATTACATTAACTCTAAGTGATCTAAATGCTCCAGTTAAAAGGCAAAGGTTTTCAGACTATATGTTAAAGTAAACATTCTCTGCTGTCTGTAAGAACTCATTTTTAATTATAAAGATGAGAGGGTGGAAAAATATATACCAAACACTAATCATAAGAAAACCAAAATGACTAATTAATCTCAAAGACTTCAGAACAAACGATATTATGAGGGTTGAAGAGGGAAATTTAAAACTGATAAAGGGATCAATTTATCAAAAAATTACAAATATTCTCAATGTATATACATATAGAGCATCAGAGCACATGGAACGAAAACTGAGAAATGAAATAGATCTACAATTATTGTTAGCAGCTTCACTATTTCTGGCTCAGTAACTTATAGAACAAGTATACATAAAATTCAGGGGGATTTAGAACACTAAAAACTAGCTTGACCTAACATTCTTTTCTATCTTATTAGATATCTATCAATTGACATGTATAGAAATTGCCTCTCAACACTGCAAAATAAGCATTCTTTTTAACAACATATGGAACATTGTCATAGATCTGCATATGCTGGGTGGTTTTTTCAGAAGACCTCTATAAATTTAAAAGTTTCTAAATGACAAATAATATGTACCACAACCAAAACTGTAATTAAATTAGAATTCTCCAGAAGAAAGCTATCTGGATAATTCTCAAATGTTTAGAAATTAAGCAACAGTCTCCCAAATAATTCAGCATTAAAATAAGAAACTACATGGAAAATTAGAAAGCATTTTGAATGACAACGAAAAAAATGAAAATTTGTTGGATACCGCTAAAGCAATGCTTAGAGGGAAATGTGTCACTTTAAAGCAATGGTCTAATAAGATAGAAAAGAAGAGCAAAGTGAAATCTGAAGTAAGGTAATAGCAGAAATCAATGAATTAGAAAAAGCAACAAAGAAAAATTAAGCCAGGTGCTTGTTATTTGAAAAGACCAATTAACCCACTCATTTTGGATATGACATTGAGAGGAAGAGTAGGTAAAAGAGACAGGTAGTCTCCAAGTGGGCATAAAGACAGCATATTGAATATGGAACAGTTAGAGAGAACCCAAGACAGACCCAGCCAGAAGAAGAGGAGTGCCATCTTTGAGGTCTTGATCGAACTGTTCCGGGACTGATGCTTATACTTTTATACTAGAGCGAGGTGGAGAGAAGGTAAAAAGAGGCCAGAATGAAAGTCAGGGAACCTAACGAGTCATTGATTCGGACTGATGTAGCTGAGAATGAAAGGAAGAGGAGAAAGATAACCTACCATTTAGAAGAGAGTGGTTTTCCCTAGTGAAAAATTATGTGATTCTATTTCTGCATTAAAAATTCAGATTTGGTCTTAGATGAAAGCCTTAGATGTGGTCATCTTTTACTCTCAGAATTAAGCTAATGAATCATGCTTAAGTTAC
This sequence comes from Solenodon paradoxus, assembly GCA_004363575.1. Lineage (NCBI taxonomy): Eukaryota > Metazoa > Chordata > Mammalia > Eulipotyphla > Solenodontidae > Solenodon > Solenodon paradoxus. The sequence continues at coordinate 296,426 of RJWH01001143.1, forward strand.
TTTAAAATTATATTTGATTAAAAGATATCTGAAAATTTTTCTTTTGAGAATTTTCAGTTGAAAAGCAAGAGAAATGTATGACTGCTCATTGTGGTCCCTTCTTCACCTTTTCAGATGAATTTCAATATTAAGAATATTTCTTTTTACTGTTACTTTTTACTACTGTAGGTACAATCAGCTACTTTATGTACTACGGTTAAGTAGAAATAGGCCGAGAAAACTCTTGTTAGGTATGTTTTAGGTGAAGGAAAAGCATTGAGCTGAATTCTCAAATTCTTTTTTTCCTTAGGGAAGATGGTACAGGCAGGAATGAAAGCGAGTAGGCAGGCAGACAGGAAGAGAGAGGAAAAAGAAATACTTTATTTGTTCACATTGGCTGTTCCCCATGGCTCCAGTATTGAATCTGGGACCTTTGGATGTATATGGACTGCACCCAGGGTGTATTAGACTGATAGGCCACATGGGCATGTCCTCGTTATTTTTAATAAGAGAAGAATCTAGGATTAATATTGGTATAAGATTCAAACTTCACAGCTATTCTTTTTCTTTAAAAAATAACTTTTCTATTTGAAAAGTGGCTATAGTATTTCTTATAATGTATTTTAATATACCTAAGAAATATATCTATATTCTTTTTTACCAAGCATTGATTTCTGGATAGTAGGTTGTAGGGTGATATTTTTCTTTGTCATTTTTATGCTTGTTTAAATGGCAGGTATCTTATTTTTCAAGACCTATGAAGTTATTCAAAAAGTACCTGATACTTAAGAAATCTGAAGTAAATATTTATTGAACAAAAGAATGTGATCTTGGTGGAAAATCAAGGGTATGACTTACTCTATTAGGTTCAGGTATAATACACCTTGATATATTGGGCACTCTGCAAACTCATTTTAGAATTAATTCAGGTTTGTTGACCCCCATAAATGAAATGAACTGTAGGTTTATACCATTTTAGTATACTGGAAATATTTGTAGCCCCCTAAAACATATACCCTGATATAGCCATTGAAGTGGGGAAAGTATCAAGAAAAATATTTGCTTTCGAATGATTGTTGTAGTACTATCTTTCATGTACCTGCTGGCCATCTGTATATCCTCCTCGGAAAAATGCCTCTCCAGTTCCTCTTCCCATTTTTTTTATTGGATTGCCTGTTTTTCTGTTATTGAATTTTATGAATTCTTCATAAATTTTAGATATTAACCCCTTGTCAGAAATATGAAATGCAAATAGCTTCTCTCAGTTACGTTGTCTTTCAGTTTTGGTGATGTATTCTTTTGCTGTGAAGAAGTTTTTTAGTTTTCTTTAGTCTCAGTTGTTTATTGTTGTTTTTGTTTCTGTTGATGCTGGAGTTGTCACCAAAGGCTTCCCTAAGGCTGATGTTATATAATGTCTTTCCTATGTTGTCTTCCAAGAATTTTATGGTATTGATTTTATGTCCAAGTCTGTAGTCCATTTTGAGTTAATTTTTGTGACTGGTCTTAGAGAGTGATCTAGCTTCATTCTTTTGCATGCGACTGTTCTGTTATCCCAGCACCATTTATTGAAAAGATGTTCTTTTCTCCATTGTATGCTTTTGGCTTCTTTGTCATAGACTGACTGTATGTGATTGGGTCAGTTACTGGTGATTCAGTTCTATTCCACCGGTCTGTGCCTCTGTTATTATTCCAGTACCACACTGAGTTGATTTTTGAAGAGAAAAATTTGTAGCCGTTTTAATCTATGATGATTTTTAGAGGACAGACTAAAGAATGAAAAGGATAGAGGAAGGGGGGTTAGTCTTACCTTTATTTAACATAGTTCCAAGGTAGTCTATTTTCTTACTAGTTAATTTGTAAGATCTTTAAATTACACAGATGATTGTGTATAGACTTGTTACTATAGTTTTTGGGGGAAGATATCCCTTGTTCCACTGTGCAGTTCTGTTACATATTTTGGGCTGTCTATTTTTGCTAGTGTTCAATAGCTAAGTTAGAATTGGCGGGACCTAGAAATGTATAGGGTTGATGAAATTTCCATGCCATATAAAATCGATGCTATGTACCTACACCCAAAGGAACATATGTCTACATCCGTGTTTTTGGGCTAGTATGGTTGTCTGTGTCTTGGAATGGACACAGAGAAAACCATTGAGAGGCACAAAGAGATAAACAGATTTTTCCCTTTTTGTATCTGCACCAAACCAGTATTTGCAGAGTTCCTTTTGTTTCTCTTCTTTTTACACCCCACTAGGAATCAACCATTTCATCTTTGAAGGGCTGCATAAAACTTCCTTCTTTGACTTTCCCTTCTAGGAATTGGCAAACACTGGCATTCCTCCTACTTAAGCTTTCATTCAACTTTTTCTTTGTTTCCTTTCATGGTTTAGTAGTGAATTAGCCATCCTTTTTTTTTTTTTAAGATATTTTCAGACTTGAACTATCAATGTTCTTGGTTTTATTTTCTTATGGTAAAAATTATTCTACCTGACATTCTTTTGACTGAAACTTCCTCAGTGAATTCACATGTAACATCAATTCAACATAGAGAATAATTAATTATACAATTCTTCCTCTACTTATGATGAAGTTACATCCTGATAAACCAGTTAGTCAGTTTGTAATATCATATGTCAAAAATACATTTGCAACACACTCAAAGATCATAGTGTAGTGTAGTCTACCTTAAACCTACTCAAAACACTTAGCCTATAGTTGGGCAGAATCATCTAACACAAAGCCTATTCTAGAATAAACTGGTGACTATCTCATGTAATTTATTGAATATTGTATGCTGTAGAAAATCAGTTTACCCTCCTGATTGTGTGGCAGACTGGGAGCTGTGGCTAACTGCTGCTGGCAAGCATTCTGAGAATATTCTATTGCTTGCCTATTGCTAGCTCAGGCAAAGTCAAAATTCTAAGTACAGTTTCTACTGAATATATATTGCCTTTGCACTATCGTAAAGTCAAAAACATAAGTTGAGTTAATTAAGTTGAGTATTATCTATAGTTGATTATAATGATGACCCTAAAGCAGTGCAGAATACCCTAATGTTTTCTGATTAATCTAAGAAAGATAAGTTTATGATCAGCTCATTTAGTTCTATATTTTGTTCCAAATCATTTGACAAGTACTAATCTACATATCATAAGTTGATATTAACTAGAATCTTCATTCCCTGATCCATTAGAGTAACAGAATGTTTACTGTGTTATGCTTTAGTTGTGCTCTAGAGATGTGCATGAAGGATGTTTTTAATAAAAAACATTCAAGAAGATAATGTGGTATCCTTATAGTAGGGTCATGCTCTGAAGATTTTTCAACTCTTTCTAAAGAAACTGGCTAAAGATTAAAGAAAGAAAGAGATAAAATGCAGAGGTCAGTATTTGTCTAGAAAGCCTCACTATCGACATCTTTCTAACTACTCAGGTTCTGTAGTCTCTTTTTTGAAGATTCCTTTGAGCAAACATTGAACACTTACTTTGTGTACAAAATTATGATGAGAGATAAATAGCAGGGTCAGAAATGAAATGTATTTTGATACCCTTTTAGCCTTCAAGGACTGAGTTTCTTAAATTGATTATTATGTTTATATTTATTCTGGGAAAGCCTACTTGTTTTATTGTTTATTTATATCTTTATTTTTTGTATGTCTTATTTAAGGCTGGTGTGTTAAAGTCTCCTGGTAGCTTAATAGTTAAGTCTGCCAGGCATAGTCCACATACATACCTAGGACCTGGGTTTGCTATCTGGGGCCTGGAGGGAACAGCTACCAACTAAATAAAAACAAATAAAAATGCTTCTTCCTCCTCTCTCTTCCTGCCCACCTACATACTCACCTTCGTTCCTACCTGCACTTTTTCTTTAAAATTTTTTTTCTCTGTACATTTCTGAATCTTTGACATTGTATTTTCTGTATTCATTTAACTCAAAATGTTTTCTAATGTCCCTTTGATAGCCTTTTTGTACCATATTATGTAGAAATTTGTGTTTAATTTTCAAATATCCATAGTTATTTCCGATATCTATTACTGATCTCTAGTTGAATTCTTTTATTTTCAGAGAACATTCTTTGTCAGATTCCAGAGCTTTTAAATATATGATGTTTGTCTTATGATACAACGTGTGGTCTATCTCAGTGAATGTTCCGTATGCACTTGTAAGAATGTGTGTTCTGCTGCCGTCGGGAGCAACATTTAGAAATGTCCCGTAGTCTGAGTTGGTCGATAGTGCTGCTTAGGTCTTCTGCTCTTTCTTTACCCATTCTCTGTCTGCTGCTTCTGGTGATTATCAAAGTAGCAGTGTTAAAATCCTCAACTATAATTTTGGACTTCGTGTTTCTTTTTTGGTCTGTTCTTACTTGCTTCATGTATTTTGAAGTAAGTTAAGATTTAAAGTGCATTGATGATTTTTGCATCTTTATGATTAGTTGACTTTTATTAATTAAAGGACATTTTTAAACTTTTTCATCACTGATACTAACATGTCTTTTAAGTCTTCTTTGTCTGATATTTATATAGCAACTATCTTTGGATTAGTCTTTAGATTACATATTTTTCTCTATATTTTTTATTCTTTTAATTTTAACCTGCTTATACTTTTTATTATACTCTTGTAAAGACAGAATTCATTAGGGCCTTGCTTTTATATCCGGTATGACAACATCGATCTTTCAGTTGGTGTCTTTAGTTCATTTACATTTATGTAATTATTGATATTTCAAATTCACATCTGTTATTTTTACCAATAATTTACTATTTAGTCATAGTCTGCCTTCAAATTAGTTCATACCTCTTTTCATAGTATATAAAAGCACTACAATTATATATTCTAGTCCTTTGGTCCATCCTTTGTGATACTATTAATACACGTTTTTTATGTATGTTATAAACACACTACATATTGTTGGTATATTTTTTTTAGACTCTAATTTATCTCTTAGAAGAATTATAAATAAGAAAATGAAACTATATTTACCCATGTGCCCCGGTAGAGCAGCAGTTAGGCTAATAGCCTCCAAAGAAGCAAACCACACACCCCTGGGTTCGAATCCCAGGCCTGGAGAGGAAATACTAGTATAAACAACTAAATTGAAAAACTAAAATTAAGATTTGTTTTTCTCCTCTCTCTTCCTGCTGACTCACCTACTCATCTTCATTCCTGCCTGCACTTTCCCTTTTAAAAAAAATAAAAAGCCCACAAAAACCTATACTTAACTTCATTATTTCCAAGGTTTAGAATAGGAGGTATCCATAAAAACTCATCTTTTGCTATATGGATACATATATATACATATGTACATATGCACACATACCCATGTGTGTGTTTGTGTGTGAATACACACACATAGCCATCTGTCTCCTACCTGTGCCTCATTTTGGAGAGAGGACTTAGAAATAATGATATCCTTATATGTTGATTTCGAAATGCCTTCTCCACTAAGCAGTAATAGGAACCCCTGTGAAATCACAAGCTAGCTCTGGAACTTTTTTTGTAACCAAAAATAAGAATTACCCCAAATGCAGTGAGGGCATGTCCAAAGGACACAGGAACGAGGTTTAATGACATGCCATTGGCCAAATTTCCAACAATATGAGATCAGGAGTGGAAGTAATAAACTATAATTCACTGAACTGAGAAAGAATGCAGGAATACACACTGATAAAAATGAATATATTGCTAAGAAAGAAGGGAAATTTCTTTGTTGATGTATAACACCTAAAATAAACACAATTAATAAGCAAATAGAACATTACCATTTGGCATTCATCATAACAATTGTTTTATGTAAGAATTATTAATAGGTATTCAGATTGATAGGTGCAAGTTTGATAAGTGCTGGAACATTTTGATATCTTCAAGGTACCTACCCATAATATTCTTATTAATTTGCAAAGAGAAAATTAGTAATTGGAGAAGACTAGCAAGCATCACGTTAACAAAGCTGCAAACCCAGCATCACTAATATTCAGACAACTTAATGTGTACCTCTTGGTGTGAAATACTGAAAAGAACACAATATCACTTCCATGATAGTCCTGCTAAAAATGCAGAACCTGAAATCTAATAAAAGGAAAATTAAGAAAAGCTCAAAATGGAGGGCTTTTAAGAAAATAACTAGCTGATACCCTTCAAAATTTTTACTGTCAAAAGAAAAGCTACCTATTTCACACTAAAGGAGACTAAAGAGACATAACTAGTGAATGTAGTCAGCATGTGGCCTGGGTTTCTTTTTTGTTGTGTTATTTTACTGTGAGAGACATTTTGGGAACAGTTTGCAAAGCCAAATGAGGTGTGCTGATTAGATAATAATACTGTATCACTGTTAATTTCCTAATGTTTATATTTGTATGGTAGTCATGTAAGAAAATGTCCTTGTCTTTAGGAAATACACACAAAGTAAGGGCAGTAGGACATCGTGTCATCAACTTGGAAAAGTTCAGGAAAGAAATAGTATTTTATAGAGAGATAATAGAGAAAATTGGTAAGCTGTCAACATTTGAGGAATCTGCTGAAGAAAACAGGCAGACTTTTTGTACTGGTCCTTTAGTTACAACTTTTCTGTAAGCCTCAAATTATGCCAAAATAAAAAGTTGAAAGAAAAATATTATTCCACAACAGCAAAGAGTTTAAAGTACTTGGAAAATCATTAATATCTGTCATCTCGAAGGGACTTTGACCTCTCTCTTCTTCTTTAGTTTGTGTTGAAGGAGAGGACAGACTCTAAAAGTAAAGAGTGACAGTCTGGGCCATCATCTCAGGCACGGAGGGCTATTCCAGTGGCTTATTCTGTTTCTGACCTGGACTGCTTTTTGTTTTCTTGTGTACTGGGTTCTCCTTTGGCGTTTCTGGTGTTCTCAGAGTAAATAGAGCTTAAATGCCTTCCTCTGTGCACATGCTGTAATGATAAAGTTTCAGTGAACTTGTTTTTCGAATCAAAACTTGAGTGTCTCAGAAGGCCTGAGACATGGCTGCCATAGCTGTAGCCTGGAGACCTGAATTCAGAGTCTTAATGTCAGTCTCCGAGGTTGCTAGGACAAGCTTGTACCAGCCACCATACTTGGTTTCCTGACGCTATTATACCAGCACTGAATAGTGCTGGTATGTTTGTGCGCTGTGTGCTCTGTGGCATGAGGGTGGTAGCCGGCCAAGAACTGTTTGTCCATTTGTTACAGTCCCCTGAGGCCCAGGAACACGTCTTACTGGCTGTCAGAACCAGGCAATCAAGAAAGATCCTTTGGGCAACAGCCACAAAAATCAGAGCATCAGATATTAAAACTATGGCACTGGGCACTTGAAGTAGTGGTTTGGTGAGCTGCCTCCAACCGGTGCAGTTTACATACATCCCAAGGACTTGGGTTTGTATCCTGAGGGGGATGAGGAAGGAGGGGAGCAGACAGGCAAGATGAACAACTAAATAAAAATACAACTTCGTCTCTCTTCCTGTCTGTACTTTTCCTTTAAAAAAAATAAAATAAAATAAAATTATGGCACTAGATGTGTGTAAAAGCTCCTCTCTCGGAGTTAGTGGTGCTTTGGAGCAAGGCAGAGTAAGAGTGCAGACATGCTCACCCTGGGCCGTCTCTGGAAAGGATTACAATCAGTCCCTGGTTGTGTGTTTAGTTAGAGGCCTGCCTCCATGGCTCTAGGTTGTGGCTATAAAGATAAGCTGATAGGACTTTCTCAGAAAAACTTTGCTCCTCAGACTGTTACCCTTTGCTGTACCCTGCTGGTGGTAGCAAATTAAAAACGCTTCCTCTTATAGTTACAGCACCATTGAACTCACCAGCATAAACCCTGCTGGCCACCATTCAGGCAATCTAGAAGTATCCCCTGATGGCAGCAAGTTGTTGGGTGCCCAGTGAGAGTATATGTTCCATTCTGGGAGGTATTGCTGAGTTGGAGTGAGGCAGAGGGAAAGCACAGAGGGGGTCCACTGGCCTCCGGTCCCTGAGAGCACCTTGGGAGGCTTCTAGGTGTGTGCCAAACTGAAGTGTGTCCTCTGACTGAAGCCCCAGGACCATCGGATAGGTATCTGTCACAGAAGGACTGGGGTGTGTTTCATGTGCTGTCTTTACAGGGCTCTGGAGCTGGTAGTTGGCCAAGGACTCTCCGATGGTTATAGTCTCAAGGAACCCAGGAACTCAGCTACTGCTGCCATCAGAGCAAGATGATGAAGGGGTTTCTTCTGGGCAGTAGCCATAAAAACTGGGCACCAGCTATGAAAACTTCCTTCACAGAGATGAGACACTGGCACCCTGGAGTATAGCATAGGGAGAACACACAGATGGCATTACCAACTGGAGCAAGGCGGAGGGAAAATGAAAGATGGTGCAGCCATCCCCTTCATTAGGAAAATATTTCAGTGGCCCCTGGATGTTTGTCACATTAGATGCCTGCTTTCAGGCCTACACTTTAAGATAAGCAAATAAGTCTTTCACTGAAAGCCAGGGCGCTTCTCATACAGCTGCCTCTGAGCTGGTCCCCGGGTTCACATTCAAGGGACTGTGTCTCTCAGGTGTCAGTCTTAAAAGTCCAAGCACATAATGTCAGATTCAAACCCTTCACTCTTTAGAGAGAAGATACAGGTTTTGGTCATCCCAGTAGTGCGTCAGTGAGTCACTGCACCAGGGGTGGGGTCTGCAATAAGACTGTATCTCAGCACACCCTGGTGGAGTAGCAGTTGGGTCTGTTTCCTCTAGCCAAGCACCGTCAATATACATCCCAAGGACCCGGGTTCATGACCACAGGGAATAACCAGGATGTACAATTAAAATGAAAATGCTTCTTTCTCGTCTCTCTTCCTCTCTTCCCACCTGTTTGCCTGCCTACTCACTTTCATTCCTGCCTGCACCTTTCTTTAAAAAAAAAAAAAAAGAAAAGATTGTCTTGGTGTTTCCTGCTGACTTCATTGAGGGATTTTTTTGTGTGCACCTAATGTGTAGGAGTTGCTGAGCTAGTGTTTGAGTTTTTTTTGGCAGCAGTTTTTTCCTGTGTAGCTGTAGTTTTGTGGAGGAGATGAGTTCAGGATCTTCCTATGCTGCCTTTTTTAACTATCCATTCCCTCGTTCTTTAAATATTTGAGGCCTATTGATTTCTCTCAGCCTCACACACTCAGAAATGATTCAATATTTTCAACATATGTATAAAATTGTTATATTTATCAGTTAAAAGGTTAAGCACACAGGTTTAATTTGGAACACTCATAAACATGTTATATAGGTTAGGAAATAGGAAACATTGAGGGCCTAGAATTTGATATGGTTATAAATTCTGATTTGCATTTATTGCTTATTTGATTGGAACCTAATCAAAATTTTTCATTTGCTAACATAGAAGGATTATATTTTGGCATGAATTATGTATTGATGAAATTCACTTTCTACCAAAGCATTTTTTGCTTTCTTTATTCCTTGTCCCCTTGCCTAAATCCATTTACCATGAATTTTTCTTAAAAGCAAGGTACTTAGAAATTCTTAGAATATGACTGAGTTTTGTAGCTCACCCATTCTTATTGACCATAGTTTTTAAACCACCAGTGCATAACAATGAAAGAGAAAACAAGAGCCAGGGTGAAAAAGGAAAGCTGTTACCTACTGAAACCTTTGCCTGGGCACTGTTCCTCTAGCCTTGTGTTTGTTGACCACATTTCTCACTGTTCAGTGGAATATAGGATGTCTATGGCATCAGGAAATAATAAATGCTTATTACTGTCTTCTTAATTGAATCTTTAAAGTAATAGAATATCTAATGTTTTAAATGATTGTAGCGAGAGACCAAAGAAAAGCTAAGAGCCTAAGTCCTTGATTTGAATTTTGCCTTGTTCTCACTGTAAGCAATTACTTAATTTTTCTGACTAGAAGATTCCTTATCTATAAGAAAAAAATATCAGTGTTATAATGAAGATTATATGAGATAATGTATATTCCTAGTGTGTGCCTTCATAGAAGTAAGAACTAACAGATAGTAGGTCCCTTCCTGTGGGGTTTGGGTCGCTCAAAGAATCCGTGATAAAGTTAGGCGAGTGAGCAAGCAGAGATTTAATTAGAGGGTAAAGCGATGGAGCTGACCAAGGGAGGTCCAGACCCAGTCCACCATGCCCTGGGTTTTTTGAGGAAGAAACCCACATGGTGAGGAAAGGGGATGGAGAGAGAGTTGGCAGGCAGACCAGGTTTCAGTTCCTGATTGGGCAAGGTGACATTGTCCTTTGAAGTTATTGGTGGTCTTCTTCAACCTGTGTCATTCCTTTGTTTCTTAGTGGAGGGTCCATCCTGGTTACATATTATGTATGAGACACATCTCACATGTCAGACTTGTCCTTCAGATTTCCTTATCGATCTGGATGATCGCATGCTTTCCACAACTGGGTGGTGACACCAGAGACAATTCACTGTCCTGATAGCTGAACTTTAATCCCTGGTCTAAGTCTTGCTCTTGTGGGGATTCTGACACTGCCCTTCTTCCTGGAGTCTTGACAAGTTTACTCTGTTGTAAATAGTTCTTTAAGGAAATAGCATGTACAATGCTATAGACTCTTAAGCTGTTTTAAGACCTAGCTTTTTGGTTCTGGAGTTGTATGCCCTCATTCTTATTAATTCTTACTAATATATACTTAGCAATTTTACATCCCACAGAAGTATTTTTACTCTAAAATGACCTAAACCATCATGCCAGGGAACATGTAACATTTGCTTTGAGAACAGAGCTAGAATAACTATTTAGTAGATTACAAGGGAAGTTCTCAATTTAAATAAGTGAAAATATGGGAGCATATAACCTGTAGATAATTTTTGTCACTTCAGACTGCCTTGAATCTTGTCATATTCAGTTTAACCTTCGACTTTTTCTTCTCCTAACATGGGAGTTAGAATATTCTATTTTCTTTTACATTATACCTGCATTTGAGGTATTCCAATCCTTTGGTGAAAAGTTGGTCCATTTATTTCAAGTTGAATAACAGTGGTAACTTATAATTATACTTTTCTTAATGATGTTTTATTGGAAAATTTCATATTCAGCATGCTTTCCTTTATCTTCTGGTAGTTGACACTTTCTTAAAACTTTCATTGCATCTGCATTTAAAGAGCTTAAAAATAAAATAGAGGATGGCTCTTGATTGTGAACCGGAAATTGCAAGCTCAGAGGTACCCAGATTTTCTTAGTGTCATTCAGAACTCACTTTCTTGCCACTGTCACTTGAGAGGAGGCGATCAAATAGATTATTCTAGTTGTTATCTGTAGGTGTACAATTGATGTTTGCTAAATGGGGAAAGAACAAAATTGATACTTGAATACCCTGCATTGTAACCAGAGAGGGAGAAATTAAAATTTCATTATTATTTAATATGCACTTCCTTATCTTTGAAATACACTCCAGCTATGCTTAGATGGAAGACTTAAAATTCAGCATTGTAAATCACACCGTGCTATCTTTGGAGATCCTTTAATTTTGCAGATGTTATTGAATGCAAAATTTCCAATGGCAACTAGATCAAGACTTTGTTTTACTGATTAAATTCTTTGTGGAAATCAGTCTGGTAGTGTATTCTTATCTTTGCATGGTCTTGTTATCTTCAAATTGGGATTGCTTTTGAAGGTGATCTTGTATAAATGATCCAACGAAGTGTTTCTGATGCTTTCACTGAAACACATCACTGGTGACTATTCTCTGAATTACTTCAAGACCTTCCTTGCCAGTAATTTGTACTAAAAATATGTGGCCCTCAAGATGATGATTCTGTAAACTTTTACAAATCGCCATAACTCTTGAGCATAATCCAGCGCTAACTGTAACTCTGGGATGTGAAGCTATGTTCTTAAAGCCCTCTTTTGCTCTTTCATCCTCTACCTCTTTAGTGGTTTTGTACCTCAGGTTCAAAGCTGTGGTTTATTTTCAAAGTTGAGGAAACTATTTCATATTGTTAAAGGTCTCTTGGACTTCTTTCTGTATTTTAAAATTATTTTTTCAGAATGCTAATTTTTTAAATCACTTTAATAGTAATGTTTTAATAAGTTTTATAGAAATATGTGTGTTGTCTCCTTTCAATGGGTCCCTTTCCTTAGTGACTGAAAATATGTACCAAAAAGGTCATCAGCTTTCTCATATGTCAAAGCAAACAAATGCATGGTATATATTTATCATATCAGCACTAAAGAAAAAAAATCCATCTAATCCCATTATGGTAATGTAACATATCTATATTTCCGGATAGCCTTCCAACATTTTTCCTTTATAAACGTATTCATATTAATGTATGTTTTAGATAAGTGTGATCATAATATACATGCAGTTGTGTTCTACTTTTCATTTAGGCCAAATATACTCATTTTCTAAATTGCGGTAGTCTTCACATTAATTTTTTTAATGACTAACATTTTGTCCAGTGGCAACTAACCATTTCCTTTTTATCTGACTTTTTATTTTGTTTTTCAGTGATAAATATTCCTATAAGTACCAGGCTTACTGTCATGTTTGGTGTTTTATATATGTATATATATATATATATATATATATATATATATGCTCTTAACCTATCTGCCATGACAACTAGAAGTAAAGACACATCCTCAAACACGTTGTGCTACATTAATAAAGTATCAATACCATAAAATTCACTGATCTACTTAAAGAGTTAGTTGAGCCTAGGAGACAAATTGAATGCTTAAAAAGGACATGTAAAAGTTGAATCTGAAAGTTATTTGATTAATTTTTAATGCCATAATAAGTATATCTTCTTTTTCATCTCAAAGATACATTGAACACTAGGTGAAATATATTTATTCTTGGTGTGGGAAGAATCTCTAAAGGGATTGGAAATGGTTTACTCTGTGGTTCTCTCCATTTAATAACATAGAAGGTTTTCCATTAAAGAATCTTAATGTAGACCTGAGTTCTCCTCAATGGAAAACTGAATTAAGTCATTTTAACTCTCTTGCTGATCAGATTCAGAGAAGACTGATTAGGGATACTTTTTTCTAGACTATTTCCTATAATCTTCATAAAATCCAGTAAGTAAATTCTGTACTGATTTTGCTGATAAGGATATTGAAGCTTGAAGAAGTTAAAGTGATTTGTGTTGAACCTTTCAGGTAGTAAAGTCAAGCTGATGTCAAGCCCAGATTCCTTGACTTAAAATTCAGTGCCCTATTTGTACTATCTTTGGTTTCTGAGAAATAAAATGGAACAGGTATTTTCAAAACTGAACTATCCTCCTGTTTTAAAATTCTATTAATGTGTTTCTAGAGAAGCTAGCTGTCTTATATAAATAAATAAGCACTAGATAATGAAAATTTTGCTCAAACTACAGGTAAATTATTAAGAACCAATGTAAAAAGATTTCGGTGTAAGGAAATCATACAAAAGATACTTTGAAAGTTTCTGGGTTCTAACTTAAAACTAGAATATTAAGAGTGGGAGCTGTTTATGATTGGGTCTAGGAATGAAAAAGCAAGCAGATATTATCTGGGATCCTATTGTGAGTCTCTTTGTGGCATTATGTTGATCTGATCCTCAAATTTATTTAATGGCAGAGAACATTTAATTCATTATAAGTTCAAGTGAAATTTGAAAGCCCCAAATAAATAAATCGTGCATACACACACACACACACACACACACACACACACACACACAGTAGTGGATATAGATGCAGATATAGATTGATATATGCATGAAGGTAGTCAGTATATATATATATATATCCTGTGTAATATTGAAATCTCTGTTATTTGTCTTTTTCTTCTCTCAGTTCATTTTTCCTTTATTTGAGATCTCTATTGCTAAGTGTATATACATTTTTAATTGTTTTTTCTTCATGATGTACTGATAATTTTATGATTATGAAATGCCCTTCACTGTCTCCAGTAATATTTTTTCATCTTAAAGTCTATTTTGTCTAGTATCAATAGTCCTATAACTCTTCTATGGCTAATTCATGGCATAAGACTTTCTATCTTATCACTTTTAGCCAACTTATGTCTTTGTAGCCCAGGGTTATCTTTTGAATACAGCATAGAGTGGGGTCTTTCTTTTAAATACTCTAACTATTCCTGTCTTTTAAGTAGATAATTTAGTCCATTCATATCTGACCAATAATGATGTGGTTGGATTTGAGTCTGTTATTTTTCTATATGTCCCATGTCATTTTTGTCCCTCTGTTTCTCTAGTACGCCCCTATTTTATGTTAGGCAAATATACGTTAGTATAACATTTTAATTTCTCTCTTTTTTTTAACACTATGACTTTGAGCTATTCCTACTATTTGTTCTAGAGATTGCATTTTAATTGATTGGTCTGCTTAAGAATGATACTAATTTTAATTTCAACAAAATATAGAAAATTGTGCCAATATATACTCTATTGTGTTACTATTGTGATATATGAATAAATGTATATTACATGTAAGTATAATATATATTTCTGTAATATTATAAACCCATCAATACAGTGTTATAATTTTTACATCTTTTATATAATTTAAGAGAAGAAATGAGAAAAAAATATGCTTATAGACACTTTTACATCTATCCACATTGTCACCATTTCTGGTGCTCTTTATTTTTTTTTAATGTGGCTTTAGATGACTATCTGATATCAATTCCACTCAGTCTGAAAGATTTCCTTTAGTATTTTTGTAAGGCAAGCCCAATGACAACAATTTTTCTCTTTTATTTATCTCAGAATACATTTATTTCACTTTTAATATTAAAAGTCTCATGCTTTACTAATTGAGCTAGTAAGGTGCCCTTCACTTTTATTTTTAAAGGATAATTTCATAGGATATAGACTTCTTAGTTGCCAAGTTTTTCCCCTCCAACACTGTTTCTGGTCAGCATTGTTTCTGGTGAGAAATCACTTAATTGTGTTGTTTCTTGTACGTGGTCATTGTTTTTCTCTTGTTATTTTCAGTATTTTCTCTCTGTCCTTCAACAGTTTGTCTGTGTGTCCAGGTGTTTTGTGTTGATCCTACTTGGAGTTTCATTGTGTAGTTTGACTCTGTACGTTAATGTTTTTTATATTATTTAGAGCGTTTTTGGCCAGTGTGTCTTCAAATATTTTTTCTGCCCTTTTCTTGGTTTTCTTCACCTTCTTATTACACATATATTAGTATTCTTGATGTTATCGCATATGTCTCTGAGGTTCTATTCATTTCTCTTTAGTCTTTTCCCCTATTCTTCAGATTGAATAATTTCTGTTAATCTATTTTCAAATTAACTAAAGTCACCTTTAATGAAAGTCACCAGTTACTAAAATAATTTGGCTAAGAGTCATGTATTTTATTAGCTTATCAAATTGATTTGTGAGAAAGTAAAGAAAAAAGCAGTGAAACTTCACAAAGAGAAATACAAAAATTCTCAAAATAAATATAATTAAACACAAAAAAGTAAATTTGTTCAATATCAAGGAAATCCAGAATGAAGGACTATCTATCTTGTCATACCTCAGACAATGGTTTTTAGTGTATATGTTTATATATGTGTGTGTACACATATATGTGTGTGTACACATATATGTATGTGTGTATGTATATATCTGTATAGTGAAAGAACATTTCATTATAACATATAAATTTAAGATGTGCAGCATTGTAAATAACATCTGTGTGTAATATATTGATTTTACCACCAATAGTTCAACTCTATTCTTTCCCATATAATTGATCCCCTTTACCTGATTTGCTCTTCCCTTCTGATAACCTCTCATTTGATTATAGAAACTAAAAGTCTGTTTTTGCTTGATTTGGTTCATTTATTGTTTAGTTTCTCTATTATACACATTTGAGTGAAATCGTATTTGTCTTTCTTTTTTTGACTTACCTACTAAACATAATTTCCTTTAGGTTCATCCAAGTTGTTGTGGAAGAATTTCATATTTTTTAATAGCTAAGTAGTATTCCATCATGTATACATATCACATCTTTATTCACTCATCTGTTAATAGCATTTAGGTTATGGTAAATAATACTGCAGTGAATATGGAGGTACAAATATCGCTTTGATTTAGTGCTTTCGTGTTTTGGGGATAAATGCCCAGAAGTGGGATCATGGAATCATATGGAATTTCCATACTCAAGTTTTTTAAAGAATCTCCATACTCCTTTCTATAGTGATTGCACCGATTAACACTTCTACCAACTTGCCAGTCTTCTGGATAATAGCTATTCTCACAAGTGTGAGGTGATATCTTACTGTTGTTTGATCAAATTGATTTTGATTTTTTTCTATTATCTATCTACTATTGAGCCACTCTAGTGAAATTGTTATTTCATTTATTTAACTTTTCATTCTACAGAATTTCCATTTTGCTCTTTCAAAAATTATTTCTGTAGAGAGAGTTAACGACCAAAATTCATCTAAGGCAAACAGAAACAAATGGGAAAAGAAGCAGCCGAGATATAAAACTAACAGAAAACAAAGAATCAAATGACAACAATCAAACCTACATATTAATAATCACCCTAAATGTGAATGGACTGAGCTTACCAAGCAAAGACATGGAGTGGCTGGATGAATGAATAAACAGAACCTATATTATGCCTACAAGAACCCATATCAGATACAAAGATAAACATAGATTGAAAGTGAAGGGCTATGGGAAAATATATCAAAGCACTGGGAATGAAAGGAAATCAGGAACTGTAATACTAATACCAGAAAAAATAGACTTCCTCTTAAAAGGGGTAACACAAGGAAAGAAGACCACTATATTGTGGTTAAGGGTTAATCCATCAAAAAGAAATAACTATCATGACTATATATACATCAAATGCCAGGCCACCTGAATATAAAACAAGTGATAAAAGACCTAAAAGGAGACATGGATAGCAACACAATAGTAGTAGGGGACTTTAATACTCCCTTATATCTATAGATAGAATAACCAGGCAGACAATCAAGAAATAAAGGCACTAAATGAAGTACTAGATTGTATTGACCTAACAAGTTATACAAAGCTTTCTACCCCAATAAAAACATTATACAGTCTTCTCAAGTGCACATGGAACATTCTTAAGGACAGACCATATCCTGGTACAGAAAACAAATCTTAATAAATTTAGCAATATCAAAATTATGTCTAGCTTCTCCAACCAAAAGGGTATGAAAACTAGAAGTGAACCAGAAAAATAAAACTGAAAGGACCACAAAGATGTGGAGATTAAACAACATGCTGCTCAACAATTATTGGTTCAGTGAGAAGAAATTAAAGACAATATAAAAAAATATATCTGGAAACAAAGTAAAATGAAGAGGCAAAGTACCAGAACATGTCAATGTGGCAAAATCTGTTCTAAGAAGAATTTTTATAGTAATACAAGCACATGTCAAAAAACAACAGACACCTCAAATTAAATATCTAACCACACACCTGCAGAAACTAGAAAAAAGAACAATTGAAAGTCAAAATCAGCAGAAGGAAGGAAATAATAAAAATTAAAGCAGAACTGAATGAAATAAAAAGCAAGATGACTAAAAACATCAATGAAATTGAGAGCTAGTTTAGCCAGACTCATGAAGAAAAGGGGAGAGAAAACTCTAATAGCAAGAATGCGAAATGAAAGAGGGGAAATGACTAGATATTTCCAAAATACAGAGGATCCTAAGAGATTACTGTAACACCTCTGTGCCAACCAATTCGTCAATCTTGAAAAAACAGATTTCTAGACTTCTACAACCTTCCAAAACTGATCCAGAAAGACATAGAAAACTTAAACAGATCAATCATAAGTGCTGAAACTGAAGCAATAATCAAAAAGTCAAAGCTATCCTAAAAAAAAAACGATGTGCCCTGGTGGAGTAGCAATATTTATACTCAGTAGAATTCTATGCAGCTGTTAAAAAAGGATGAAATGATGCCTTTTACAGCAACCTGGAAGGAACTGAAGGTGATTATGCTAAGTGAAATAAGCCAGAAAGAAAAAGAGTTGTGCAGGATTGTTTCAGTCACGTGTGGAATATAAAGAGACAAAACAGCCAAATCTCAACAAAATTCACAGGATGCAAGACTGGCTATGAAAGGGGAGGAAGGGGAAGCGGTCAAGGGAAGGAAGGCGTTAAAATGGTGGTCAGAGGCACTGGGTCTCTGGAGGTGGGTGGGGGGTGAAACAGACACAGAGTTGTGATTTCAATATCCTAAAAACGTGTATCACAATGTGAAATAAAAGAATTTTAAAAAATAAAAATAATTTCTGAACTTTTACTGGGATTCTCCAGTCATTTAATTCTTTAAATGTAGTTTCCTTTCGTTCTTTGAGCAAACTTATGATAACTAGTGTGAAATCTTTGTTAAATAAAAGATCTAAAGACACTTTCTGTTGACTTCTTTTATGGATCATATTTTCTTGTTTCTTGAATGACTTTCTGTTGAGTACTGGACATTCTAGATAATATATTGTAGCAATCCTTGTTTGTGACTCTCCCCCTCCATTGGTGATGTTGGTTGGTTGTTTTCTAACTTGCCTGGACTACACCTTGGAGTGTGTATCCTCTGCAGTGTGCAGCTGCTGCTGTCTCTGCTCACTATTGTTTCCCTTGTGG
Source organism: Solenodon paradoxus (assembly GCA_004363575.1). NCBI lineage: Eukaryota > Metazoa > Chordata > Mammalia > Eulipotyphla > Solenodontidae > Solenodon > Solenodon paradoxus. The sequence continues at coordinate 314,942 of RJWH01001143.1, forward strand.
GTTTTTTTTTTGTAAGCCTGGCTTTCCCTTATGCCTTCATCGCTTAGTAATGAACCAAAGAGTGGCTAGAAGTTATGATGAAACATCTTGAGCCACTAAGCCTTCTGATCTCTCCTGATGGATCTATGTGTGAACTGAGGAGTACATTCAAACTTCTGGCTGTCTTGACTTTGACTTTGTATTGTACCCTCTCCTGCCTCCCCTGTACATTCCTGCAGGCTCATTAACCAGGGCTATATGGGCCCTCTTTACTCTCTGAAGCAATGCACATAGCCTGTGATGAACGGCCCCCCACCTCAATATATGTTGTCCAACCCTCCCTGACTGTTTCTCAACTGTTGGAACTTCCTGGCCAGTTAGTAAATTCCAGTCTCCCTCACTAGTTTATTATTGCCCCCATCAGGCTTGCCTTACTAAGGCTTGCAGAGCCACTAGCCATTTCTCTTTGCTTGCCACAGAGATCACATGTAGCTGAGAGTGTTCCCAATCCAGTGAGCCCCCTTTAGCAGAACTGCTGATTTTCAGAGCCTGCCCTCGTCTGATTGAACTGCTACATTGACAAGGTCAGGGATAGAGGTAGGAACAGTCCCTGACAGGGACATTATAGACTCACACTGTTCTTCTCTGAAGTTCGATTGTTTTCATCAGTTGTATGCCTTTGGATTCCAGGGTGCTAAAAATATTACTTTTGTCTGTTTTGTCTAGCTTTATAGCTGCTTTTTGAAGGAGGATTTGTCATTTGTCATAATGTAGTCAGAAGTCTCTATACATTTTAAAGTACTAATGATTTCAGTTGTAGTACATGTGTGATCCTAAATTTTATATTGTATTACTTATAAATAATGTCTCACTAGTTAGTCTTTTCATAGGGGTTTTATTCTCATTATGTAAAAATGCAGATGACTTGTTAGCAAGTGAAATAATTTTTCAGAGAAGAGACAGTGTAGGGTCAAGTAGAAAATGTCAACCCTAAAAGTTTTCTTTGAAACACAAATTGAAAAATGAAATGGGTCAGAGAGCATCAGTTATTTCAGAGTCCTTTCCTTTTTAGTTTATGGCATCCTATTACCTGTTATAACTAAAGAATCTTTTGTTAAATTGATCCTGTTCCTATGTGAAATGTCCGTAATATGTACTTAAAATGCAGGATGCTGATTTACTTTATAAATTTAGAAATGTGTTAGCATATATAAATGTATATATATAGTATTTATCATCAATGTTTAAAAGTATTTAAGAAATAGCAATTGCATCTGAATTTTTTAATAACAGATTTAATATCATTTGTCAGATTGGTAGATTAATTTTTAAGTGAGAACATCTTTAAAATGCGAAACACCGGTTTGTTAAAATTCTAATTTTTTTTCAGTGAAGATTTTCCAAATAGGATTTGGGTATTTATCATATATCATGAATATTGTAATATATGTAAATTATAGCATTAAATGCAAAATACTTTGGCACTGCAGGTTTTTGCAACTAAAAATAAGTTGTCTTCTATCTAAACCAGATTTCTCTGTATCTCTAACATTCGAAATTAAATTTTCATGTACTATAAAATGCTCTTCCAATTAGGCTGTTAAAGAAAATACTGCTCAGTATGTAAATTCAGATTTAGCAAAATTGTGTCCAAATTTCTAATGTTGGAGATATCACTATACATAGAGTCAAAACAAGACTGTATTAGCAGAATTTTTCAGTCTGTAATCTATCCTTTTCAAAAATGCAAACCGCTCTCCTCTTTCACAATGTTGAAGAAACAAAAGTTTGTTGAATATAAGAAATGGAGACCACTTGGTAACTTTTCAAGTAAAGGCAAAACCAGAAATGAGCAACACTCTCTCTTGATAATTTTGATTCTCAATTTGTCAGTTGTCCAGATTGGTTTTGTTTGTTTTAATGTAGATTCTGTAGGTTCCCAAAGGCAGAGGGGACACTAATGTTAAAGCTTCTTCCTGGACTTTGCCTCTAATGGGTTTAATTCCTTTTGAATTTGATCCTGAACCAATTTATAGGTTTGGTCCAAACATTTCTTTTCATCATTTTCTCATAGTGTTTTTAGAGTACTTTCATATGCCCTATATTCAGGTTTTTAAAGATGTTATAATTACCAAATGTTTTTCAAGATTCATACTTCAGTAGGATTAAAGGCTAGAGAAGAGAGCAAGAGGTAGATACCTGAGACAGAGGAGGGCAGTTCTTTTTCATAATTATATTGATTACATAGATCTGACATTTACGTACCACCTCAGTTATATGGTTTTTTATCTAGTAATTTAGAAATCGCCAATATAAAGTAATAAACCATCAGCATTTTTGAGATCTCTGGAAATTGTGAAATTCGAGAATTTTTTAACCCATCCCCACCTGAACAAAAGTCAAATATGAAGAGAACAAAACCACGCTGTGTTAATATTCCTAGGAAATTGGATAAGTTACGCATGAACTAAATGGTTTGCTCCAGAAACCAGCCTAGATTGGTACTTGGTTGAAATTTGTACTTTAGCAAGATGACAAATTATTATTTTTTTGAAAGAGTAGGAAAAGAAGTGCTAAGGGTTTCTGGTGTGGGGTGAGGGGTGGGCAGGGTTATTTCTAATTTGAGAAACCTTAAAATAATAAAAGATAACCTGTCTCTCATTAGGAACATGGACTTATTCACATTTTCTTGGGATTTTATGGGATTGAATAAAAACCCAAGCTATCCCTTGAAATTGAATTTGTGATTGATTTTTTTCCCTGTACTCAGTACCCTAATGGTTGATGCTATAGAACCAAATCTACCTTTAAAAAAAAATTCGCATTCTAGATTTGCTTTGCCTCTAGGTAACATTTAGTATATGCATCATTGTCTTGAAAAGTAACATAAGGTTTAGTAGTCTGATTTATCCACTGTGTTGCACCAATGATGATTTTGACCCCCTGGGAATATCTAGAGATATTTTTGGTTGTTACAATGGAGGATACTACTGGCATCCAGTGGGTAGAGGGATGGTGCTAAATAGCCTGCAATGCACATATCCTTACTGCACAGAATTCTCCCTTCAAAATGCCAGTAGTGCTGAGGTTAAGAAAGCCTGGTCTGATCAAATTATTTCTATTTAAAATATGACTATGTCGTTAAGAATCACGATGCTCTCTTTGGCTTCCTTATCAATCTCTCAAATTTTTCAGTCTTTACAGTGACTTTTACTAAATTTTTGTGACTGTAGATCATGCTATACCTTCTTTATTTTCCACATAGCACAAAAAGAATAATCACTTAATACTTCTGGAATAAAAGTAAATAATTTCACTAACAGAACATATATAAATAAAGAAACAAATATTTTTTTAACTAGATGCAGGTATATTTAACAGTTTGAAATAACGCTTCTGAAAACAGTTAACATTGAATTATCACAACATATTTGGACATAGTTATTATATACTGATTTTGTAGTGTTGTAGTATTTTGATCATTCTTGGGGTCAGATAATCACTATTATGTCTACTTTAGGCAAATTACTTAGCTTCACCATACCTTATTTTCTTCTATGAAAAGATGTTTTGACATCTATCTAACATTCTTATGGTTTTAATAAAATGTACAGCTGATTCCTCATAAATGTTCAAATATTTAATTTATTGACCAGTATTTATAGATGAGTTAGTGAAATTTGTCAGAGGATAACCATTGCCATTCATGTTTTTCAAACTAAGTTGTATAAAATGTGAGGAAAGCAGGAGGTGGATGTGTCATTTCTTCCCTGACTTTTTAAAAGAGAAACCTGTGTTTGTTTCAGTGTTTGCTTAAGTTTGAATGAGAATTGAGTCCGTAGTAAATAAAGCTTGTTTGGTCTTGTCAAGTCAAGAGAAAAGGGCACTTCTCTTTTTTCTCTTTTTTTTTTTTTTTCACATTCGAATGAGGTTTAATAGGAAAATCTTTGTTTTGGGACTTGGGAGATCTTGTATATGAACATCAGTATGCTCTGTGATCAGGACCATAGAAAAATACCTTTGTGTTAAGTTAGACTTTGGAAAGTCAAGCATTGCTTTCACATGCTAATAGATGGAATTTAAATTTGTATTTATTTTTAATCAGTTGCCTAGTACTAAAATGAATTTGGATATCAGCAGCTCATAATAGTTAATAGCCTGTATAAATGAGTCCCAAGACACCTGTTCCTTTATTGTTAATGAAGCCCTATTTTATGTGCAGGAAGACTAGAGTTCCTGTTGATTCTCTGTCCTCGCACATCTCTCTGTCTCCTGCTTGCATATTTAAATAACATTAAGAAATATCGTTTCCTCTTGTTTTCTGTTATCTGTAGAATTCTGCCAGACACATTTACTCTCTTTAATACGTTGTTTCTTCCCAAATGCATTAGGGTGATATTTTTTCCTGTTTTATGTGTTTTGATTTTTTTTTTTTTTAGAATTAAACCTCATCATGTTATCAGAACTTGATGTAAAATTATGATGAGGTAATAACATCAGACACACAAATAGCCAAATAAAGTTTCTCAAGAATAAATGATTTGGGGACATTTTAGTAGCCTGTGGAAATAGAAAAACAGACAAACAAAATATAGAAATCAATTCCAAGGCCCTAGCATCATTTTGGTTTATCCTCTAAGATTATTTAATGTTATACTCTTCTCCTTATTCTCTATTACTGACAGTTTAGAGATTTTGTAGTTATTTCATTCTCTTTACAGTTTCATATCTACCAAAAAGTCATTGATCTTGCAAATAATTTGAAAGGGGAAATCCTATTTATAAAGAACTGTTATCACAATCTCTCATACCTTTGCATTTTTTCAGTATGATAGAATTTGCTATGCATATAGCTTGAAGTAACATTTGTGATCTATGGCATTCATTTATATTCTTTAGGGTACAGTATATTGACAGGTTTTTAATAATTATTTTTAAATGTATATTACAGAAGAACGTGGAAGGTGCAGCCTTTCCTTCTCCAAATGCCTGAATTTTCATCAATGTTGTGGTTATAACTTAAAGATCATTCTTTAAAAAAGAGGACATGTCTGTGAATAAGTGTGAATTGCACAGCTGCTCATGTAAGTCAGTTCTTCAGACTACCTGTTAAATGCACTGGTAAACCCAGAAAGCATTTATTTTATGACTATTCAAGCTAAAGAATGTGTTTTAACCAGCTCAGACACTGAAGAGTGAAAATAACTTCGCTATTCACAAGTCTTTTTAATATTGATACTCTTTCGAACAGGTAAACATTGCTATCTGGAATAGTTTACAGGGAGTGTGTTTTCATATCTCAGTCTTACAGTAAAACTTACTATACCAAATAAGCCAGCACAGCAATGCCTTTTTCTTCTTTCTTGTGCCTCTCTGTACTGAAAAGGAAAGCTAACACTGAATTGTGTATCCTGAAAAGATGAAAGTGGTGATATGAGATCTTTTCTTTGATTGGGGGTAAAGAGAAACATGAATCATAGTCTCTTTGGTGTTTTTACTTTTATTTATTTATTTGTTTAGAAAAGGTGCAGGAAGAGAGGAGGAAGAAACATTTATTTCATTTAATTGTTCATTTAATTCATTTATTTCCTTTATTTATTTATTTCATTTGTTGGTCCCCCTAAACCTGGTTCATGAACCTGGGTCCTTGGGAAGTATGTTGACCACGTCTAGTGTTCTTATCCACTAGGTCACCAGGGTATGCTTTTAAACACTGGTGTTTTTTAACACTCTTTGTACATGAGAATCACATCTGAAGAGCATTTGTTAAATTCTCATTTGTCCCCACTCTTGAGATCGGCCTAAATTGTTAGATTAGGATGTGGGTATTGTTACATTTAAAACTCTTCAGGTGTTTGTTTCTTCACTGGGGTTGAAAACAACTCTTAGATGAAGTTAAGGTAAACTGGACTTCTGGTTATATGACCACCAGGAAGCAGTCACTTGCATTCCGTAGGCATGTCTTTTGGGTGCATGAGATTATTACCTTGATGTAGACTCCAGCCTCATGTGAGAAAGAGGCTCTTGTCTAGGTTCTCCAGGTGTAAGTGATTTCCAAAAATTGTGTTATGAAAGCAGTTTTTTTGGGAGATAGTGGTACATTGTTTGAAAAAAAAAGTTTGCCATTTTTGAGTAAAATATAAATCTAGGTCAGCCTCTATCAGTCTTAAAATGTTTTAACTGAAGATTTGTTTCTCAGTTAAACCCTGTCATATCTTACATCATCTTGGGTCACTCATATCATAATATGTATACCCTTTTTCCCATAATGGATTGTTCTTCACAATGAAATCTTTCACTTCCAATGAGTTCCTTTGATGTGAGGCATATAGAAAGAATTTATGAATGATAAAAATCAGCAGATTTAAGAATAGTGACATGAAAGGGAGAATATAAGGTGGGAAATGTTTACTGAATGTTGTTTTATAAATGCAATGAAAATAACCATTTATATAAATGAAAATAGTAAATATTGTCCCAATTTTTGTTGTTATTGTTTCTTTTTTTGTTTTGTAGCAAGCATTCCTCACTTAGCTTGGCAAGTATGTCAAGACCTCTGAGACAGGCCTGTCAGGAAGGGTTGCCAGTGCCCATGTAGGGGCCATATCCTCATGTACAGCCCCTCTGACTGACTCCTTCCCAGATACAGGGTGCTGCCTCAAGTGTTTCAATAACACGTGCCAGGAAATGGCTGTGCAGACTTTTACTGCCTGATTAATCATGAAGTGTCTTGACTTATTTCAGTTTTCCAACAAATGATACCTAACAAATCACACAGTTAAACCAGTGGAATTCAGAGCACCTGCATTTCTGAAAACCATTACTATCTATACACATGGAATGAAGGTGATTTTTCAACAACAGTTTTGTCATTTGTTTTACATCCTATCATTTATTGTAAAGAAACTCTTTGTGCTTCTTGATTTCTCATTTGTTCTATAAGAAAAAATGCCAGGGATATATATTTGCAGACATGGTCCTACTTACATTATTCGAATCCATTATTTTCTCCTCATTACATTCATATTTGTGGTGATATGCCCTGCATGGCAAGTGCTGAGAAAACATTTGTACAAAGTCTTGCCAAGGAAGACTGTTGACTCAATGGAGTACAGTGACTTCACTGTTCAAGATCTTCATGTATTTATTTAAAAAAAAAACAAACAAACCAGATACTAGTTAATTATGTTTATCTCTCTAAATGACTAAATCTTGTGGTTTGTATATTAAATTTATTAAATAATTCAAATATAGTCAGTACACTGCTGCAGCAGTTTTATGGATGCACTGGCAAAGAAACAAACATGACCACTCTTTACCATCTGTTTATAATGCTATATAAAGAAGACCATGTTGGTTGCCATGGAGACTACATTTCTAAAACCACTGAGTGTTTGCTTAAATTCTTCAACCTTTTAAAGTCATAAGCTTTTTCTTGAGAAAAAGAATAGAAAAAAAAAAATTTTAAAATCTACAGTGATTTTTTTTCCCCCAGTCATTTCTTTGTAAAATTTCATTTATTATTTCTAGGCTGATATTTCGCCTCAGAATTTCATGAATTAAATGGAAAGACTTAATTTAAGATTGGCATTTTCAAGAACTGGAGAGAAAATGTTAACACAATCCTATTGAGGGGTACCACATATCTTTTTATAAGTAAAGACTTTACTTCAGAAACAAATGTTTTATTGGTGTGACAGTGAAAAAGGAAACTGAAGAGGTAACACATTTAATAATATGGTATCTGAAGAGGAAAGGCAGTTGTAAGTACAGTGGCTAAACTAACCATGTTTAGTTATTGCTGTCATATTAGCTAATAGAAAAATCACAGCAAGGGAGTTGACTTTACACATAATGATACTGACTTTCAAAAGTGTGTTTATTAAAAACTACCCTTTTATAATAAACTGTAAATAAAATAGGTTGATATTCCTGGAAATCCTGCCTGAAAGAGAAAAAAGTAAAAGAGATGTTTTACTGTAAAGTAGACATTCTTACCGTCAGTGAAAACTCTAGAACTAATTTTTCCTAATCCCCAAATGATTATGTCCACTCGTGTTGTTTTTACAACCTGGTGCCTACATAGACACTCAGTAAACTTTTTGCCATAGTCTTCAAACAAATATTTATTTTATTATGTCTTAAAAATGATTAATGTTTTCATTCTGGGGCAGATAAAACAGGATTTTTTCTGTTCCAGTTTTCATTAAAGCCCCAAATCATTAGCTATAGGGATAATAGGAGTAAAGCTGGTAGTTGTCATAAGCAGTACATGTTGAGCACTTAGTTTGTGCTGGCGAATATACTTAGTACTTTGCATGCCAAATATTTATATTTAGGTTTCATAACAATCCTGTGAGGTAAGTATAACTCAGCATAATAAGATAACTGTAAGTACACAGTGCATTCTTAAATCAGGGCGTCCCAACCATAGCTCTGGTAAAGTTGTAGATATGTTGTGGGACGTTCAGCAGCAACCCTGGCATCTACTCTCTAGATGCCAATAGCATATCCCCCCAAGTTGTGACATTAAAAATTATCTCTAGACATTGCCAACTTCCCTGGGGTAGTAAAAGATGTCCCTCAGTTGAGAAACCACTGTTCTAGATGAATCACAGTTTAATTTTTCCCTAGTAAAAATAGTTTGTAAACTATTCCTGGTATTCATATGCTGTCCCCACTGCCACTTTCATTTCTAATACCAGCTACCTCCAGTTTTTTTCACTTATTGGTTTGAGTAACCCAAGCAGAACTCATAAATTAGAGAAGCCCTTTTCTTAAAATCAGGTTTGAAAATGACTATTTTCTGCATACTTTTTTGTTGTTTATTGACTCTTTTATTTAAATTTGTTTTGTTACTTTTTTTTTTTTTGCTTACATTACTGTAGGCTTTTCAGGAGACTGAATTCACACCTCAGTCTCTGTGCATGCCACACCACACTCTCCACCAAAGTTCAGTGCCTCTTCCATCCCCTTGTTAACTCCTTCCTTTGTTCCATTTCCTCACTCCAGCTACAGGCTTGCATTCTGTGAACTTCGATGAGATTTGTCTGTTTGTTTTGTTTCTTTGTATTTCACATATGAGTGAAACCAATCTGTACTTCTCTTTTTCTTTCTGGCTTATTTCGTTTAATATAATTACCTCCAGGTTGTTGCAAAAGGCACAATTTCATCATTTTTTTTTTTTTTTAACAGATGTGCATTATTCCATTGAGTATAAATACTACAGTTTCTTTATCCTGTCATCTGTCAACAAGCATTTAAGTTATTTTCATGTCTTGGCTATCATGAATTGATGATGATAGCCCTTTTTAATCCATGATTTTCGAAACTGTTTTGCAGCATAATGAAGCAAATGGAGACTTAATGTAAGTTCACTGAAATTACATATTTGTAATAGAATTTTAGAATCTTCTACTGAGTTTTGTATATTAAAAATGGGAGGAAATCTTTATTATTTTCCTGCATTCAACCGCAAATGCCAAACAACGTGGTTCTGTTTGCTTCTCCTATTATTGCTTGGGTAGGAAACTTAGTATAGCTACATTTGTGTGAATTTTTTTTTTTGAGTATTGAACAATGAAAAGATGATAATCATGGCCCATTGTCAGAAACTTAAATGATCTTAAGATAAACTCATAATTGCAATGTTAACTTAATATTATTGGTTAATTTTCTGGTTTTTGAAAAACATGAGTTGCTGTATTTTCTTATGAAAGATTGCTTTGCTACAAAATACATATTCTTTGCAACATTTCACAATTGTGATATTGTGAAGTAGGAGTTGGCAGGCTCTTAAGTTAATTAGGCTTCTATGATCTTTCGGTTTCTTTACCAAAAAAAGCTATCTAATTAGCTCAGTTTCCTAGTCATTCATAAAAATACGGAAATATTTTCTTTATCACTGAAATTTGTTCTGTCATCTGAAATAGTGTTTCAGAAATGGGTATCAATATATAGCTTTGTTAATGCTGTTTGGTAGGAAATTACTGGATCTCACCACAGATAGTTAAGAACATTTTGGAAGAATATAGACATAAGAATAAAAGCTTTGGTTAGGGGCAAGTATGTGAATATTAGACCTTTCAGGTGTACTTAAGTAATTGTACAAAATAATTTCACTGAGATTTTAACAATATATATAAACATTTAATTAGGCAACAGATTGTTTAGTGTGTATATATATATATATATATATATATATACTTTTTTTTTTTTTTTTAAAGGAAAGGTGTAGACAGCAATGAAGGTGAGTAGGCAGGTAGACAGGAAGAGAGGGAGAGGAAGAGACACTTCGTTTAGTTGTTCATCTTGGTTATTCCCCTGTCCTTCGGATGTATGTGGTCTACGTCCAGTGGCCTTATCCACTTGGCTACCAGGTGGTGCCTATATCATATTTAGACCAGATTAAATGGGGACTAGTGTAACAGTGAGGATCAACAGTGCTTATATATTATGGAACACTTTTCAGCTTTTGAATAATATGCCACACTTAGAACTATTCGTCAGCATTAATACCGAACATTTAAAGGCAAAGAACACATTCATTCCAAACAGTTAAGCGCTTTAAAAGACCTAAGCAGTCTATTCACAAGTTGGTAATTTCCATCTCTGCGTGAATTGCAAAAATATTATGTAAATATATATGTACACACATATGTAATGATCCTTTAATAATACTGACCTCAGTATTCACCTGATTTTTGAATTTAGTTCTTTGAGAGAGGGGACTTTTTATATCAGGTGATACAGATAATCCAATTTTTGTTAAAATACTCACACTACAACTTTATACCAAGTGAGATCCTTGCCTACATTTTGATACCAAAATAACTATTTTGTGTCTCTGAAATTCATTAGATTTTTGACAGATGTCTTCAGAGGCAGAGGTTTTATACCTGTATCATCTTCAAATTCATAAGATTTGGAACTTTATTGATAATATCCATTATTTTTATGAATTTTCATTTTTCTCTTACTATGATAGGAAACATTTTTGTGTCTACAGAAGTTAATGTTTGTATCATCCCTAGTTCCTCCCTCTATTTGCTTGGCAAAGCTTTTTTTTTTTATTATCTTTTTAAAAACCATCATTTAAAACAATTTCTGCATTTGTGACCTTTTCCATTACCGTTTCCTTTATCATTTGCACTAAACGTGGCGTTTATTTTTTGAGGACAGGATAATGATTGTATTTCAAATATCAAAACCTTCTCACTATAGTTTGATTATTAATTAAACTTCGTAAGTTGACTCTTATTCATTTAAGATAGTGTTATTTGTCTGCAGAAATATGTTTTTATTTTCCCAATTCAATTTTTTTTTTTTTTTACTTTAATGAGCTAATGATACATGTTTGCTTAAGAGAGGTAATAAGGTCTTACCAGTATCTATCATTCTCTGGTCTGTGAGAAATGGGATATTGATACAGTTTAAAGCACCTCTCTACAGAATCTATGGAGAAGACTAGACATCACCTTAATCAAATAGTCAAAACAAAAAACCTGTCATCATGAAGCAAATTGAAATTGAGGTTAAAAGAACACATCATTTCTATGATATCTCTGCCAAAGAGGCATAACCTGAACCCAATCACAAAAGAAAAAGCCAACTCAAATTGAGAGAACTTCTACAAAATAATTTGTATGTAATCTTTAAATTGTCAAGGCTATGAAAGTCAGAGAAAGACAGGAAGCTGTTCGAGATTAAAGGAAACCCAAAGACATGGCAATAAGTGCAGTATGTATTTTTTGAATTGGCTTCTTTTGCTCTGAAGAATATTATTGGAATAACAGGGTTTGAGAATTACATGTTTAGTAATGCATTTCTGAATTTTAAATGGTTAAGGAAAAGAACATTTATTTGTTCTGTACTTGCAATTTTTCCATAAGAGTGTTTAAAAAGTGGGAGGTGGTGTGGGGAGAAATTTATAGGTTCTAGAATTCTAATGCCTGGATTAAATCCTGACTCTACCACTTGCTTGTTGTTTAATTTCTTTGTGCCTCAGTTACTTCATCTATAAAATTAGGATAAAAAAAGGACAACTTACAACCTTATAGAGGTTTAAATGTGTTGTGTACACAACACAAAAAGTGTTAACTGTAGTGCCTGCAATAGATATTAGCTATCATTTGGGTTTTTTACTTTACTCTTTCTAGGATAAATTAGTCAAGTTTGGGCCCTGATATATCATGAGTAGTGTTTAGAATCTTGGACTATTTATTCTTTGTTGTGATAAAGTGACCTTTGTACTGACGAAAACATTGCTTTCAAAATATAAAGTAAACCTTTTGCTGTGGGTCAGCATATTGAAATAAATATAGATGTTTAAAAAATTTTAGGTAATAACAGAGTTTAACAACTACCTACAATGTCTGCTTTATTTTAGTTTGATGTTCTAGTGCTAGTTTAAAGGCTCTTCAGTCATGCCAAGAAACAAAACCGAACTTGTTTATTTTGCTTCTAAGTTCCATCCACCTACTCACATCAGAGTCAGACCCTTATATTATTACTGTATTGGTCCCTGGAAACCAAAGAACTTCAGTGAGTAACCAGAAATTAAAGCTTTGGAATCAAACTGCTACAAAGTTGAATTCTGATTCTCCCACATTTTTAACCTAGGATAAGAAACAAAGCCTTAGCTTTCTCACCTCTGAAACGGAGGTAACACTAGAACTTCCTTCATAGAGCTGTTGAGTGCATGTTAGATGTATAGCTCACCATATGAGCTGTGAAAATAATAGTTTGTTGTTTACCATCGTACTCCAGTTTCACACCTCCCAATCCCCTAAAAGTCAGTCAAAAGGATAGGCAGACAAATGTCTATGGGCACCACTGCCTTGTTTAGGAGGAAAGGCGAATCTATGACCTATCTCATTACTTTTTTTTCATTTCTAGTGAAAGAAAGGCTATCATTTTCAGCCCAATGCCCTGCAACTGTAGAAGAAGGAAAACTAGGGGAGACACTTCTGATGTCCAATGATGACCTTGGCATGTTCCTTTCCTTTATAGCTGTCCTTTACTCTTTTACCTTTTAATGCAGAATTATTTTTAGATGAATTAGGAAAAGATACAACTATGAGAATGGGAGCAAAAAATCTCCAAATAGAATTGTCCTATCTTATGTTAATATATTTCTATAAATAAAAATAGAATGTGTATTATTTCTTATAACTATGTAGCCCTTAACTCAGCTATTTCTGTGGAGAAATTTGCATTCTGCCCACTTTACAGGAAAGGACCCAAGGTGTTCAGAAAAGAACAGTGAAACATGTGATCTCCTTTTTCACTAAAAGTTATAATTTTATGGACTATTTTAGAGGACTGACTTTCACAGGCCACCAAAAGGGCACAGGGCCATATGCCCCAAGTGGGGCCTATGCAGATCCTCACATCAGTTTAAGACAGGACTGTGGTATAGACCTTGACTACTCCCACCGTCTGCAAGGTTTGTTGTTTTTCAATTGTGAATTTTAACGTGGAGAGCACTTTGACTGCAGTGCAGACTTTCTCAGCCTCTGTGTGAATAGGAGCTGTTCAAGGTTTCCCATGACCCTGTGTTTATAGACCGCAAATCCTCTGACTCTGCTGCCGGGGAGTCGTGTTAAACTTGCCTGTAAGGAGGGTACACCCAGCTGCCTCTCTAGTTCTCACTGCACTAAACCTGTAATCAAGGGAAGTTTCAACGAGGTGCTTAGGAGATTCTAGCTTGAGATTTTTTTTCACGCCTCTTACCTACAAGGTACTTCTTAAGCCCTAATTCTAAGCCATCATTCCTTTTTATTCTCTCTAGTTTAATGCTGCTAGGATCATTCTCTCTATAGACTGGGTGAATTTGAGCTTTGAAGACAGACAGCTAAGTTGAACCAGGTCACTTACTTATTGATTATGTATTTTGGCACAACTTACTTATTCATTCCACAAGTATTTATTGAATGTCTATGTGTACCAGCCACTAATCTGAACACTAGAGATACAATGTGAACAAATAAATATGCTGTAATGTGCTTCGTTCCATCAAAGAAGATAAATAATAAGAAGCAAAAATGCAATATGTAATATGTCAATGATAATCACTGATATGGACAAATACACTGTCCCTCTGAACCTCAGTAGCCTCATGAATAAAATGAGGAAAACTCTTAAGACTGTTGTCAGGTTAGATGAACTAGCGCCCATGAAAGCTTGGGGATATAGTGGGGTGGATGAGAAAAATCTACCCCCAGGTATCTTTCTGGCAGTCTGATAAATGAGAGATTTCTTCTCAGACCTTTTCACCTGCTAGATTAGAGCAAGTCTGTCATTCTCTGAGGCTTAAATTAACTAGAATAACTTGTATGTAATGTATTCCAAGTGTCTCTTTTTTCATTCAGTAGGTGCCATTCTATTAACACCTTGTAAAAGAAATTTTTTCAAATATATCATATTTTCCCATTGACACATAATTTTAAAGATGCCACTGTCACAGAATTTCATCCCTAATTATATCCATCAAGGGCTATTTTTGTTGTTTATGATGACCATTTAAAATATCTATAATGGCTTAATGCTAGTTGGGTGGCAGTATTTGTGATTATGAAGGCTAATAGGTGAATCTAGACAGCCAGTCATGGAATCTTTGCACTGCTGGAAATTCCTCCTGTGTAAGATGAAAACAAGCTGTGTTTGTGTCCACCCCTCACATCTAATTCTCCAGGGTCTTGGTATCCTATACCTGATTTCATTGTATGTTTTTAAAAAGTAAATGGGATTTTCCTGGAAAGTTTATACTATAAACTATGAAGCTGTAATAATAAAATATAGATTTTGTTTTTCCATTTATTTCTTAAAAATCTCATTTCTTCTGTTTAAGTCCATGATGTATTTCCCTTTGTTATCTCCCTATTTGCTCTTAAGGTATTACCTATTTCTCTATAAAGTATTTCATCATTCTTTCCTCAACTTGTTTTATTTTTCCTAACTTCTCCCATATGTTATTGTGTCTTTTACATTTGGCTTCCACCTTTTAATAATATGTTATGTAAATATCAATTGAAAACTTACCTTTTTGTCTTTTTATTTGTTCTAGTATAAATATTCTAAATTTTTCACAATGGAATCACCTTTATTAGCTAACAGGATTGATACACCAAGTATGAAATAAACATTACTTAAATTGATACATACCATTTTTGTTAAAAATGTGCTTGTATGCTCGCTGAGTAGAACCATAGGAAATTATAGAAGATTAATTTGATAGCAGGTCTCATGGTTTTAAGTGGCAGTCTGTTGAAATTGGATGGTGAGTTCAGAAAGGCACAGAGCATTGCAGGAACACATTCATGTTTGGTTGATTTACTCTCTGCACAGACAGACTGTGATAGTGGGTGGCGTAATTCCCTGCGTCTTAGCTCTTAGCCAGTGTCACTGCTTGAGTGGTGGCGTGAATCTCGTCTGTGTAGTGTAATGATGCCTGTTTTCAGCGCTCGATCTTTCTACCCCTTTGCTTCAACACTAAATTGATTTTTTTAATATGAACTAAGGAGAATCTGTATGTAAAGCTTACTGAATAAAATTATATAAGAAGAGCTTTCAGTGTTACAACAATATTTTAAATGGTTCTTTTTTATTCCATTTTTATTTTTTAATAGATCTTCAATTATCATTTGAATGGGGAAATCTTTGTTGTTTTTTCTGATAGCTTGTTGAATTCCAAGTTAGCCAGCCAATATCTTGCTGCAAATTTGATCGATTATGACACGATTTCATACTTCTTTTATTTCAGTCATATTTCATTAAAAGACTAGTATTCAGTAATCATTTCTGAAAGGCTCCTTCTGTCTATCCCCATTCTACTTTCTCTCCTCTTCTTTATTTTCCAGGTGCCTGTCTTCTGCCACGTGCCCATCAAACCTAATTGCAGCACTGAGAGGGCTTTGGTGAGGCACAGCTCCGTGGCCATGCATTCTCTCGGGAACCGAATGCTGGTGGGATGTGCATGTGGCCCTCAAGCCATGTCAATGGCTGCTATAGCTTCCAGATTCTAAAGGCTGGTCACCTCAGGCCCTAAAGTTGTTTCAAGTCCAGGGCAGTTTAGTCTCAGGATAGACAGGCAGGAATAAAACAATTTGGGTCATTTTATCAATGGAAATTCACCTCTCCTGCTAATTTTATGTAAAAATCTGTGACATGCATACTATTTTTAGTCTTCCTCAAATTATACTTTAGAACAATTTTCATGAGTATTAATTTTTTTCTTTTACAGCAGAGTAATGTTACTGTTGTTGAATTACTAATTTTATATGTATGTATAATTTAGTGTTACTTCTTCAATACCATTTAAACATTGACCCTATAACTAAATCTTGGAGATATTAAAGGTGAAATATGAGAACCTACAAGACACCCAACATAGGACTCTGGGGTTGACTAAATGTGTGTTAATATTTTTTCCTTCAAATGAAGAGCATAGCTATAGTGTATGCATCTGCCTTCTTAAATTTTTTTTTATTTTTAAAATACCGTATTTTCTTCAGGCTTAAAAAGTGATCTGCATTCATACGCAATTTGGAAAAATTCACTTTAAATTTGAAAATCCATTGATTATCACTTACTACTACTGTTTGGGATATTTTCTTCCAGTCTTATTTCTTTTTATCTTTTGAGCAATATATTTCAAACACGTAGAAAGATACAAGAATATTTTGTTTTGAACACCTATATAATGACACCCAAATTTAAAATGTTAATTTTTTTGCCCCATTTGTTTCTAGTTTTCATTCTTTGCCTAGCTTTTCACATTCATATGTATGTGCATATATTGAAATGTAATTGAGATATTTTATATAACTTTGTATTATATCTTTTCATTTAACTTTCAAAGTTTTCCTTTGTCTTAAAAATGTAATGCTTTGTTGTAACATTAAATTTGATCTAGTATTACATAGACAGAGTTTCTGATTTTGAATTGTTATGATTTCTGTCCTGTTTAATTTTATATTATACTTCTAATTCTTTTAACATAACATATTGTATACTTTATATGATTTAAAAGACTTTTTAAAAAAAACTGCAGGGTTTTTTTTAGCTCATTGATGAGTCACAAAATCAATTTAGCAGGTTGCAGTCAGTGTAGAAAAAAATATTAGAAAAGATTAGAATATTCTCTTCCTAAGGTTATTTGACAAAAGCTGTACATTGCATCAATTTCTTTGTTTCAGTTACCTGTATATCATTTAAAAAAAATTTTAACTAGGGGGGTCACAGTCAAAAGCAGAATTATTAGAAATCAACCTGCCTTGTATATATTTGACATCTATCTTTTATGCTTAACATTTTCTAAATAGATCTGTTGGAATTAGATATGTGAAAAGTGAAGTGGTAAAGTAGCAAAACAAATTTTCTCCTGCCAGGTTTCAGCATTGCAGAACTTCTTCCCCTGCCATGTACTGGTAGTGTTGTTGTTGTTTTTTTCCCATGCGGTTTTACTTTGAGCTAACTCTGGGGTGGTGTCTCTGATAGATGTTAAATTATTTCCTTAATATTTGATTATGAATCTACCAAGGATTGTGATTTGGGAGATTTACCATTTAGAATTTTGAACTCGTGAACATAAATCTCACAAGTGTTATCTGGCCTCCCTCAGCTCTCTTGTCTGAATTACCCGTCTTCTGTTCAAAGTGAGGGCAGCCTTTTCTCTCCGGCAGTGGTGCACCAGGTAATTCAGTCAGTGCTCCTACATGAAGAAACAAAACACAAATACTCCCATATGTGGAGTTCTCTCTGTTTACGATTTAAAGAATAGATTCTTTGGCATGACATAATTCTTATAGATTATAAATTTTCAACGTAGTATTAAAATAAATCCCAACATGTTTTTTAGAATATAGTGGGGCTTTTCTCCTGTATGGCTGTTAATTCAAAGAATTCACTATGATTTAGGAAAAGGGACTCAAGGCTTCAGAGCTAAATAGTTTATTGTAGCAAATGAATAACAGGAGGGATGAAAAAAGTTGGAAATAGTAATAGGGCTATTTGGTATATTAGAGTAATATAGCTAATATGTATTAGATCTATTAGAATCTGCTGTTTTACTTCTTGAAACTGTTTATTCTCTCATCTTACATTATGGGGGAGACTTGTTCCATGGCACTCTGCTAACATGACTGGTTGTTATGTAATTGTTCTAAGTCTTCTCCTTAATTTTCCTCATCTGTCAAGACATATTACCAGTTACCTTGCGTGGTTTTTGTGAGAATTAAAGAACATGCACGTAAAACAACATTTGCCTGGCATTGCATTATGTTGTAGTTGTCATCTGTGTCAGTGTTATGTGTAGTATTCAGTTTTATTGAGTGTCAGACTAGAGGTTTATAACAAATACCATGAAAACTGAAGAAGGAGCAACTACAAGTCCTAGTATCTGCATTGTCATAATTCTGTGCCTTCATGTACATAGATTTATACACTTCTCCCTGCGTGTCCCTCTTTTTAAAAAAAAAAAAGAAAAAAGATTCCTTTCTGTTTGTTTGTGACCATGTGTCCCTACTTATTGGTTTTCTCATCCGTCTTCTGTCTCCCAAGTGTAGGACTTCTCAAAGACTCCTCTTCCTCCTCCTCCCCTCCTCTCTTTTTCCTTTCCTCTTCCCCCTTTTTATTTCTCTCCCCCAAAATCCATCTATCAGTTCCTACTGCTTCAGCCATCACCTCTGTGAAGATGCTTCCCAAATCTATACTTACAACATTTCCAACTGCCTGCTGTGCTTCTCCATCTGGAAGCTTTTTTGCATTCAAAGTTAACATGTCCAAAGCTGAACTCATTAATTCCCCATTAACTTTCCTCCTTCTTTCCAATCCCTGCTATTGCTAGCATCATCACCTCCAGCAAAGAGGCTTGACTCTCACATTCAGCCCTTATCTTTCCTCTGCTTCCTGATCCCTTCCTGATGTTTTTCTCATGCAGTCAGTTGGCCAGACTAGCCTATTCCACCTCCATGTTGTTGTCATCATTCAACTTTTCAGTTGTCCTCCTGCTGCCATTACCCTAATTTAGGTCTTCATTATCTTGCACCTGGACTATTGGAAGAAGGTGGTCCTACTAATCTTCTGTCTCCTTTCCACTGTACCCAACACTGCTGCCAGAGTAATAATACGAGGCCCAGAACAACAGTTAGAGTCTTTAGCTCTAATTGCCTTACTCCCTTGCTGACTAACCATCCAGGCATTTGGATTCCCTACCGTATAAAGTCCCAGCAGTAAACCTGACTTTCTAGATCCTTCACACTTTGAACTATTTTTATGGACGTGTTCACCTTCACACATTACCCAAATGAGTGGTCCCAGTTTCTGAACCTGCTCCCCGTTCTTCTACCTTCTCAGTGAATCTGTTTCTTTTTCCTAAATACCCTTGTCTCCATCCCAATAACCACATCCCATTGCTAGCTCAATTCTCTGCTCAGGGCAATTTGACCATCTTTAAGCTTCAGTCTGGGTGTTGCCTCTGCCATGAGGGACACTTTACACCAGGAACAATCAGTGTTCTCTCTTCCTCTGTGTACTGACAACTTTTTGTTGCTGTGCTATCTTTGTTATCTGTGTCTTGTGTCATTCAATTTAGACATTTTTAATCTATTAGTATAGTTGTTTTATTATACCACTTATTTTTTGTACCACTCTCATGTTTGCTGCATATGTGATGAAGAGTTTGAATTTTAAAGGCTATGTCGGAAGTACCATGGCTTCATTTTGAGAATTTGAAATACCTGTAAGGTTGGGTTAAGGATGAGGAATTAGATGATACTTGTGAGAGGATATCATGATGCAGAGAGAACTGAAGTTAGCCATAGAACCCATAATGTGAGAAAGGTAAGGGCTGAGTATACAAAGTTTCACATATTCAATCCTTATTTCCACCAAATTGTATACCTTTCTGAATATCTGTTTGCTGTTCTTATATTAGTGTTTGCTATAGCTGTAGAGCAGAATTGTGAAGAATACCAAATCACACTCCTGTCCTATCTCCAAATTCAACTTACAAACTTTTAGGAATGATATTATTTAAAATTATGATATATGTATGATAGTTAATTTTCAGGAAGAGATAGTAAGCAACATCTATTTAAATTGAACTGAAATATTATTTTTGATTTGGTGTATCTCTAGTTTGCCCACCAAGATACCCCCAAATTTTTCATTGACTGCTGCTGAAGCCTCCTAATTGATTTCCTCAGATCTACTTTATTTTCTTTCTCCCCCTTCATGAACCAAGTTGTGTTTCCACACTGATAATAGAGGATTTTTTAAAAATAACTGATTATGTTGCCAACTGTTTGATAAAATACTGTGTGACTTTGCATTGCTCTTTGGATAAAGAGCAAACCTTTTATCATGGTCTGTTCAACCTGTGTAGTCTAGTCCCTGTCTGCATTTCCTGCAGTGCTCCCCATTTTTCATATATTGATCTTGTGTGGAAGATAAACTCCTCTTCCTTGTTTTCTTCCCACACTCCTCTTTAATATCGGTTCTTCCTTTGGACATCAGTTTGGTCATCACTTCCTCAATGAAGTCTTTGACATTCCCAGCTAGGTTAGTTCCCCTTTTAAGTTCTCACAGAACGTAAAATCTCACAGAATCTCTATTTTTCTTTAGCGGCATTTACTACCATTATAATTTTGTATTTATTTGTGATTCTTTCATTATTTGCTAGTCTCTACCAGTCAATCATAAGCTCTGCAAGCTACATGCTTGGTTTTGCCAACCATAGCATCTGTATCTAGCACAGTGCCTGATGTATAAAGGTGTTCCATCTATATTAGTTGAATGAATAATGAGGTCTTTGTTTATATTAGCTAAAAGAAAAACAATTCTGTAATGCAGGTTACAAGATAAAGATGACTTTATGACACTTTGATGACAATAAAGGATTCTTCCAATTTTTGTAGTTTCTATGCTTATTATAAAGTATTAGATAATTAAATGTAGTAAGGTGAATCGTAAGAATCACAGAGTGAGAAAATTAACCTCATATATCAGCTAGTCCAGACTTCTCTCTTATATCTTAAGTCAGAGGATAGGCAACTTCTTAAGCATCTCTATTAATGAGGGACTCAACATCAGCAGAGGTTGCTCCATTTTTTAATTTCTTCATGTTGTGCAAAAATTGGTCTGCTATATTTTCTGTCCATTAGTTTCAATCTCTAAAGTAGTACGTGGTTTATCTCCTATCCATATGGAACCCTTTCAAATGAGGAAACAACTGTCATGTCTAGCTTTAGTTCCACCAATTCTTCCTTTCACATACTGTGCTCCTGCCCTGTTGGCTCAAGAAACAGCTACATCCTCTTCTCTCTCTCTTCTAATCCTTCTTATATAGCTTCTTCTTGGTACACTGTTTTTTTAAAACCTCCCCTTGTCACTGCAGCTCCCCTGGCTAATTCCGTCTTATCTATAGGGTCTTGGAGTTTCTCCCACCCCCGGTTAAGTTTGTTGTCCCTTCTAGGTACTCTTATAGCCTTTGTCCATCCCCTAAAGTAGTTCAGACCTCATTTTGTTATTATTTTTAATCCAAATTATATTATCCATAAGAAGGGAGACCAGAGATCATCATCATATCCTTCTCTGTCTGTGAACTGTGCCTGATATGTAGTGAGCATTCACTATATTTATGACTGAATAAATAAATGTGAGCACACCAGCTTTACCATTCTCCCTACTAGCATTCATAGTTTTTTTCCAGACATGTCTGTCACAGTATATGACTTTATCATCTTCTGAATATGCTCTAACTTGTCAGTGTCCCTCTTGAAGAGAAACACTGTGAATAAGTTATAATGTAAAGTTCTAGGGTTTTTTTTTTATGCTCAGAAGCAAAATTTCTTATTCTCTTTGGCTATCATCTAATTTTTGAGCTATGCACATTTTCAATTTTTCTTACTACCTTTTTAAGGGTGTTAATGAAGTGAATTTAAAGAAGTGTTGTTTGAAAACAATTGTTAAATTTATTTAATCTGTCCTCTGGGTTGTAACTACTGTCTTATGGGAAAATTAATGGCTACAAGGTGTGCATTTCTGACTGTGCTCTTGATTTCTGTCAACCAATCCATTACAGTTTTCTGTTTCTGAACTTTTCAGTAATGCATTCTGAAAGTGACAAAAGTTTCGGGGATACCTGATACCTGGGAAGAGAGAGGGGGAATAAGTTCTTTTGTTATCTAGGGAGGTAAAAAGAAAACAGTACTTATAGGAGATTATATATGTTTGCAGAGTAGGAAAGACATTGAGAGACAGGAGAAACAATAGAGGAAAGAAAATATAATAATCGAGAAAAAGAAGAGGGCAAAAAATTAAGGAAAAAATAACGTAGTTTCTGATCACCCAGTCACTTACCACCTGCTTCCACAGTATGAAGTACTCATGCTGTCTCTTCCAGACAGTGACTATGGTAAGTAAACGTGTTAACCTCATTATGTAGAAGAGGTGATGGTCTGAGTCAAACTACTGGTGAATTATAGGAGGATTGTTCAAACCTCGTTCTAAACCAGCACTGTTCTACTTTGATTAAGCAAATAATTTTGTACCTGGGATGAAATAAATGACGAGTGACTGTAGCATAGTGGTAGAGAGTATATGTAGATTGTAGAACAAGTTGGCCTGGGTTCAAATACTGCTTCTGTCATAGCTCTACCACCTACCAGCTACGGTACGTTGGCAAAAGTTGCTTGATTTCTCTAGGTGCCTCATTCTCGTCTGTAAAGTCAGGATACTGATACTATCTTCCTCTTAGTGTTGCTGTGAAATAATTTAGTTAGTAGACAATAAAATGCTGAGAACTGTGCCTGGAATATATAAAGCACTGTTTGTTGCTGCTGCTGCTGTCATTACTACATTATGATTATTAGTGGTTTGTGTGCGTCTGTTCCATGTTAAAGGTGCCCTCTCTGAAAAGTATGAGGAAGATGTTGTCAGAACTCTTGCCAGAGCTGTGTCATTAGTATGTCCTGGTCAGACATCTCTCAAGTTTTGCCTCTTAGAGTTCTTCTTGTGTCACCATATCCTTTATCCCTAAGCAGGCTCAGACTCCAACACATACACATATGCATGTGTATGTGCACATACACATGTGCACACACACACACACAACCTCACCGTCCTTTATTTCCTTTCTAGAATGAAGAACCAATTCAGACCTTCTGTTTAATGTGACTATAAAAGAAGGAAAGAATAAAGACGTACCTTAGGTAATTCATAAAGATCTAGTAGCATAAATTAAAACTTGTAATTCAACACAAAAAATTTAAAAATAATTCCCATTTTATAGTTTCTTGTTCCAAAATGCAGTGCTTCACAGCCTCTTTGTAGTCACATCTGAAGAGCTTTGGATGATTATTTGTCTACATTATAATATAGCTTAATTATCTTAAACTTTCTTTTCCTAAAGAATTAAAACCTTTTATAAAAATCACTAACCCCTCTAGTTTGCAGAAGGTTCACTTACTAGACTGAGGAGAAAATTTAAGTAGATAAAGAGCTATAACTATTATTTTGTAGAGAACTTGGAAGATGTGTCTTGTTTTGAAAGGAGCCTTTTTAAAAATTTCTAGAAGCATTAGAAGCAGAGATTTTTTTTTAACTAATAGACTAGCTCATTAATTTTGGATACTTTACTTAATTAATTTAAACTGATTATTTGTTCAGAATTCACCAAGGAAGTCTTAATAATTCAGTGAAATATTAAGAATGTCTGATGTTTTTATACCACATTCAAGAGCTATATTTGCATATTATTTATGTGTGCTATAATATAATCTGTTTGATTAGTGCTCAGGCATTGTTTTAAATATTATATTGCCCATAGTTTTCTTTCTTTCTTCCTTTTTTTAAAATAATGACATTTACATCTTCTGTTGACAGCCATTTGCAAAACTTTAAAAGAAAAAAAGCCCATGTATTCCTTGAAAGTGTGTGTTTTTAGTTATAGTAGAAATTATAAATTCAGTCCTTATAGCAAAAAAATTGACAAATTCAAGCCTTGGTGTTTAAAATGGTAGTGTTTTGTGTAAATAGTGGGAAATGGAAAGAATTTTGCCAATGGCATTATTCCATTTTATTTATCAAATAAAGCTTTAAATCATTTGTATTGGTTTAATCCTTTCATTTTCTCAACTTCTCTCTACCTGTGAAAGCACATAACGTTATACCATGCCCTCCTATCACCATCATCACCAAATAATATCATTTCATCCAAGATATTTAATTCATATTTCATTTCCTATCAGTTACCTCTAATCAAGCAGTTTAAAACTATAAGTTCCTCTTTTAATTATAGCATATAGTTAAGATGATGATTTAGGTATAGTGGGAAAACCTAGAAAGAGGAAAAAGTTTCATCATCAAGCTTCACAATTTAAGATTGTCACTTTTCAGACCAGCATTAGGTTTTTCTAGTTGTGTCCTGAACTCATTGCTTCCTTCTCTTAATTTTCTCCTCCTCCAATCCTTTTCCTTTTCAATAAGTCACGTGATCTGATTTGGGAAGTATAGGTGTGCTTGTAGCGCTTTTTAAACTTGATCTGACTGATCCTGTGTGAATATGTTAATCCTTTCTTTCTTTTCTTGTTGGCAGGGGACTTGTACAGGACAGTCGAAATAGTCTACGGTTGAGGGGGTTGGTGGTGCTACTTATTTCTAAAGCAGCTGGACGTAGCAGTATGGATGCTTCATATCAGAACTATGATATGGCCAGTGGGATCTACTCAGGGTAAGAAGAAATTAATCTTTTGACATTATTCTCTCAATTTTGTTTTCTTTTACTGAACAATGAAATTGCTATTTAGTTATTGATTGCTATTCTCTGATTCAAAGATAGATTAAGGCATGACCTGGTGACTCAGGCATTAAGTTGGCATCTGGGGTGTATACCACACAGAGCCCAGGGACCCGGGTTCTTGACCTGGGGCTGAGGACAACAACCAGAAATGAATAAATAAATAAATAAGATTAAAATATTTTTTAAGGTTGAGAAAATAGAACTTTATTCTTAAAAAATCTGATTGTCTTGGTTGCTCCATACATAACTCTGGTAATTTTGTCCCATACATTTATGTCCAGTGCTTTCATTTCTATCCTGGGTATTTAAAGTTTTCTATTCACTTTCCTCCTCCCCCATCATGATATCATTGTATCTGTAGAGACCTTTATGTCACTTAATTTACAATTTATTATTTTTAAACCAACTCTAAATAATACCTTAGTTGTATAAATAATGATACAACTACTGTTTTAGAAGAGTACTTCAATGCTATATCATTTATTTGATTTTGCTTATTTTTTCTGGTGAACAGATCTTTATTGAGCTTTCTTATATAAGAATAATTTACATCTCACACACTTAGATTAAAATAATTTACTACTTATGTATAGTCATTTTTGCTCCATATAAAATAAACTTAAATTTTGCAGTTTTTAAAAAAAAAAAATCACTGAACCTTGTTTAATAGCAGTATTATCAGCGATACCTTTATTCAGTCTTCGCCATGCACTTGACACTGTGTTAAAGCCTGTATGGAAGCAAGAATCTGAGGGTGGGCTTTGGGACTTAAAACTACCTTAAAAACATGAATGATTAAGAAATTTTCCTCCCAAAAAGAAACATTTCTAGAAACCAACTTCTAATTGACCTTGTTTGACTAAATGGATTTTCTTTAAAAAGATTCATATCTTAGGTTATTTTTTTTCTTCTTAGCAGTCTGATCCGTAAGCGTTTTCTCTTCTGTATTGCTAAGAGATGACTGTTGCTTGCCAGCTGTGATGGCTAGTGAGTCTTCCTGATGAATATCCTTCCAAATCTCATATGTTGATTTTGTTTATCCCTTGATGCCATTTTGCCTGTCTAGTCTGATTCAAAAGGATTTATTTCACTTATAGATTAAACTAGCAATAGTCATCATCTTTTAGTATGTCTTGAAAAACTGACTGGAAAGCAACTTGGCAAATCTTTAATAGATCTACCTCCTTCCCTCAAACTTGTTTGAATTAGAACTCAAAACTTTACCTTAGACATTTTGTAGAAATTTTTTGCTAAGTTTAGTTGAAATAATAGAGAAAATACATAAAGATCTGCATGAATCCCAATAACCTATTAGTCCCTGAAAAGAGAATGGACCTCACATCATCTGGTATCCCATGTAGCTGTTTCCTGTTAGAAACTTGATTTTCAGTCTGAACTTGACCCTGTTTCATTGATTTTTCATCCACTTTTGCATTTGGGTAATGGGCAATATGTTTTATTATCTCTAATCCTGAAATAACTCTTGGAAAGTCCTATTTGACACATAATAAGTGTTTAATACATTTGTTGCATAAATTAATAACCCCCATTTTACAGAAAAAATAAACTAATATTAAGACTTACCTAAAATCTTGCAGTAGAAAGTGATAAAGCTGGAATTTAAATCCTAGTTTTGTTCTAAAGTGTATGCCGTTCCACCAGAAAAGTACTGTTATCTTTTATGTACATAAGGCACTGTGATGTGACCTTGTGTTTCAAATTTCTCATCTCGTCTCACCTTCTGATCCTTCACAGAAACAGAATGCATTTGCTTGATGGTGGTTATAATATGAGCACTTGTAAAAGAACTTTGCAAAGGAGTAAGTGTTACATGAAAAGACAGATGGTTCCTAACTTATGATGGTTCCATTTATGATTTTTTGACTTTACAATAGCCTGAAAACTATACACTATACACTAAAACTCTTTGGTAGAAACTACAGTGCAACAATAACTTCTTGTGATCCTGGGCAGTGAGCCCCAGCTCTCACTTATTTTGAATTTGCAATTTTTTGATTTAGGATATTCTCAATTTACAGTAGGTATATCAGGACATGACCCAGTTGTAAATCAAGAAAGATATGCGTAGATTTTCCAAATAACACAGATTTCGTACTCAAATGTATATAATCTACAGTTATATTTAGGGAATACTCCTGGTGTGTGGTTCCAGGCTATTTTTTGTAATCAAACTTGAGCTAGTATATCATTAGTCCCGCTTGGGTGTTTTGCACACTTGTTAATATCAAAGCATAATTTGGTGTAATACTCTGAGAAACCATTAATTTCTTTCTCTATCCCTGAAGTCATTTGTTTGGCTCCTGATTCCTTAATTGTTCAAGTGTAGCTTTTGCTGGAGGCTTGTATCTATAATGCCACAGTGAATTATTTAACATTTGAGGGAAATACTGGTTGGGGTGCTTTTCCCCTCCAAACTACTGGGAATTTTGTTGTTAATATATATTTTTTTTCTCAGAAACTTGACTTTAATGTTGGATAATGGGACCTGTTAAATTACCTAAGGGACCAAAAGTGAGTTAGGTGACCTCTTTTGTTTGGCCTAAGGACAGAACTGATGGCTCTAGCTTGTGGATATATCTAGTGAGCTTATCATATAATGGTTAGGAGAGGCAGAATTTAGACTAAAATGTAATAACTACATTTTGAAAAACAAGTAAGAGAGCCACTTTTATAAAACTGTGCTTTATAGATCTCTCATAGCTTTTAAAAATATTTAGGTGACTTTGCTTTATAAAATAAATCATGATAATCTACCATAGCTTTTTGATAACGAGAACTTGGACTTTAAGTTTATCCCACCAACTCATTTTTAGAAAATCGGTACAAAGATGATCATTCAAAAAGTGTTGCTAAATTTACACATATCCTTAGCCACAATGAGAAAATGAGTTTACAATTCACTATTCTATTAATGATAGCGTATTTTTATGTATAAGATAGATCCTGATAATATTTAATATGTAATATTGCCAAATATAGATTTCTCAAATATTACTTGATTAACTTTAAAGAAGTTCTGGTGAATTTTTCTTTTAATGGTTCAGTTTTCTCAGTAGCAAGATTTAACTCAATTATTTTTTATTTAACCTGCAGTTATAAGCAAGCTACATATTTTCACTCTGCCTTCATTCTTGAAATTTCTCAACATCTCTTCTTAACTATGGTGGAAGAAATTGAAACAAATTTGCCAAATGCATTTTTTCTTCTTTCTGACTATCCAACTAGACTATATTTCCCTGTTCTTCTTTATAGTTGGCTGGGGAATATGACAGATTTAACCAATAGAATATGAACAGAGTAATACTATTTCCTGACCATCAGAATCTTACATATGCAGGTGATCTTGGAAGTGACCTATTCAAAATAAAGGTCCCTACGTTCCTGAATCACTTTTGGAGGAGAGCTACCTACCCATCAGGAACATCTGTATAGACTTGATGTATGAGATGGAAAATCTACTTGTTAAAGTACTTAAACTTTAGGCTTTATATGTTAATAGCAGCAAGTATTACCTTAATTAACAAAGCTATTGTTTCTCTAACTCAGTTATTCCAGTAAATTAGGAAATTCTCAATTGTTCCCATTCCATACCCAACAAATCACCAGTTCACAAATTTCTTCAGATCTTTTTCTTTCAGTCACTTTTGACTCTATTTCAGACCTTTGTTATCTCATGTCTAGTCTTCTCAATTTCTGTCTGTCTTATCTCCCTGTCTCTAGATGTCCCTCCTTCAAATTCTTCCCATTATATCTTACTAAATTGAACACTTTAAAGTCCTGCTTTATTTGCTCATTAAACTAACACTCATTAAGTACTTACTATGTGCCAGGCACTGCATTCGGTGCCTCTGAGTAGTGTGTAGGATTTCCCCTCTGCAACCTGTTAGCATCAAGCCTGGGAACGTCAAGTTTACAAGCAATTGTAATATGAAGTATATATGCTGTTAGGAGTGTATAATAAGAGTTCTGTGGTAGAATTAAGTATATTGGGAGGAGAAAAGAAGAAAATTTCAGAAAAAGGGACCATTTGAGCTTTACAAAATAAGGAACTTAAAGTGAGCTTTAAAGTTAACTGGGAGGTTATCAGTGGAGGAAAGTGGGTAGATCAGAGGCTCAGTTAACAAGTTATATTCTAGGCAAAAGAAGTAAAGAATGACCTTACCAAAGACATAGGATATAGAAGCACATAGTAGGAACAGTGCCAGGACTGGAATACACCCTCAGTGCATAACTGTTTTATGATTGTACGAATTTACAGAAAGAGACTAGCTTTATTATATATGTAGGTGTTATGGGTTGAATTGTTTCTCCCCGAATTCTTTCAGAGTTCTAACCTCTATTACCTCACAATGTAACTGTTTTTTGGAGATGGGATCTTCGTAAAGATAAAGTTAAAACTAGGTCATTAGAATGGGTCCTAATTCAGTATAACCAGTGTCCATGTTTTTAAATATATGGGGAAAATTTTGACACAGACATGCATATACAACGAGAAACATTCATGAATATGACCATCCACAAACAAGGAGAGAGGCCTGGAACAAGTTCTTCCCTCATAGGCCCAGCAAATCAATATATTAGAGATTAGAGAAAAGATAGGGTTGAAAAGAAAGGCTGAAGTCAGATTGTGAAGGGCCTAAGAAATTAGGGTTGTATCCTGGGAGAACAATGGAGAGCCAATCAAGAGAAGCATTGTAGACTTAGAATCTGGAAACAGACTATATTACCTACCACTGCACCTTAACACATACTGCAGAGGATGGCTTTTAAGAATTAAATGAGTAGCATGTCTTGGTGGAGTAGTGGCTTGGTCAACTGTCCAGCCAAAGTGCAGGCCACATACATCCCAAGAACCAGGTTCAAGTCCTGGGCTGGGGAGAGCAATCAAGATGAACAATGAAATATAAATAAAGTTCTTCCTCCTCTCTCTTCCTGCCTGCCTTCCTACTCCCCTTCATTCCTGCCTGTCCCTTTCCTTAAGAAAGAATTAAATGAGTGGGTAGAGTAATGCACTGTATAGCAATCATTTTATGTTTTTGTTCCTGCTCTTAGATATTAAAAAGGTCTTTAAGCAAGGGAGGGTTGCATTGATATATCTGAATGTAATTAGCTTAGAGAGGTGAAGTCCAAAAAGTAGAGAATTAGCCAGGAAATTATTGAAGTAGTTTAGGCAAGAGCTGAGATGGAAAACAGAACCGATGAGGTCTGTTTTTACTCCAAATAGGAGCTTAGGTGTTGACGGAGGCAGTCTCAGCCCTATTTGGTCCTCTTATTTCATGACTTCCTTTATTCTGCCAACATTTCCCAATACATGCTCCAAGGATGAAGGTGTAATTAGGTGTTCAGTAGGATAAAATATCCTTTGGTCAAATAAGTGTGGGTATGCCAGGTTAAAAGTCCCAGGAGTTGTTATGTACACACACATCAATCTCTAAGAAGAGATTCCATTTCCCCATACTTGACTACAGAACCCTTTAACCTCTATCACCAACGTATCTTGTATAATGCTACAAAATAATTTGGTAAACGTTGTTCTAATTTAGGGTGCCTAACTGTGAACCTTAATAAGAACTTGTGAAGCAGAAAAAATAATTTCACCAATGAAAAACAAGGAGGCTTAGAAAGGTAAAGTGACTTTCTGAGATCCTTCACACGAAGTGACTAAGTAGGGGAAGAAATATAGCATGTTTGTTATACATTGCCTTAGTTCAAATCCTTGTCCATCACAGGCAAGCTGAGTAACCTTTCTGCCTGATAGGTTCGTTGGGTTTATTAAAGAGACTAATATGAAGAGCACACTTAGATCAGTGTCTAGTACATAGAATGTGTTTATCAAGTGTTGTTTCTTATTTTTATTCCAACCCCTTGTGTGCTAATCTTGTCCTTCATTAGATTTCAGGGCAGGACTTAGCTTTGTACATCTTTTTATCTCACATTTACTTTAGATACAGAATTCATTTAAGTCTCCATGTTCAGTATAACATGAATATTCTAGACCAAAACAAACATTTGAACCACATATTTTATAATATATGTACCTTACAGAGTAGTTTAACATGGACTGTGGCTTACAGTGACTGTGATTTGCCTTATTATGTCCTTTACAACCTCTGATTCAGGACATGAGCTGTAATCAAACTTCAAGTTACTCAGCACAGGACTGTTTTTTTTTTTTTTAACTTAGTTATCATGTTAAGCAATATACAATGTGATATTCATGATATTTTTAAAAAAGGAAAAGTGTCAGTGGAATACTACCCCTTCCCCCAAAAAACCACAGCATAACAAAAAAGGCATTACAGAATAGCTAGTAATTTTTTTAAGAGCCATCTACTTAATTTTTTTTCTTCCTAACTTGTTTTGTTTCTTTTACAGTCTGTTTACTCACCTGTCTTATTTGCAGCTCCCATTCCCAGTATCTGCACAGTGTGAAGTTTTGCTGATAGGTTTTAGAATCTTCTGAATTTGTATTGCAGCTCCATTTCCTCTAAGCAGCAGAGGGAGGAGAACAAACCTCTACTGGGGCACCAGTGCAATGACAGTGTTCCCACGGTCATCAGAATTGTAGCAGAGCAACCGAACCATCTGGAACCTTGAGGAAACACCTGCCAATTTGTGGCATAGCCACTAAATTTAATTAAAGATCTGCAGTGTCCTGGGAAACACATGTTCATTTATGGATGCATTGACACCTTCTTTCCCACCCTGCTCTGTCATTTATCTCTTGCTTAAAGATATGTTCAATGATAAGTAGATATTATAAGAAAGAAAGAAAAGGCATTAAATGAATCAGAAGTTAAGCGATTGTTGGCATTGGCCAGGATGTATTATGAGTACTTACAAATTTTAAACCTTGCCAATTCTATTTATAAAATAAGTACTTTTTAAAAAAATCCCATTTGATTTCTGGGTGACTGGTGAGCTAATGAATAAGAATAAAATTATGGACTGGTCATGTTCTGTTTATTTGTAATACTGATAAGTGTAGGTACTTTATCTGCTATTAAACATAGCTCAGATGACCTATCTTCTCAGTATTACCCCAGCACTCAGCCTGTTCCTAACACATAGATGACAGACCATGACATAGTATTTTTATTATTCTTGAAACAAGGAAGATCTTCCTAAAAGTTTCCAAAACTATGAATGTATAAACAAAAATATTGACACACCGACTTCATAAAAAATGATTCTTTAATGGAAATAAATTCCTATAAAGTCAAAAGATAAATACCAAAATTACAAAGAAATTTGCACCATATATGACAACAGGTTGTGGTTTAATAAACAAATCAGTTAAAGTTCTTATGAATCAGAAAGACAATAATACAACACAAACATAAACAAAGGACACGAAGAGGCTGTTAAGAATCATAGTGGTTAATAAATAAAGGAAAAGACTGAACCTCTTCATAAAGGGCAAATTAAAACAAATCATAGTGTTTCCGTGTCACACTGGGAAAAACATACAAGTTTGATATCCATTATTTATGAGTGGATGAGGTAGTAGGCACTTGAATACTTTATTAGTAGGGACACTAATTGGTATTATTGCTTAGAGAGCAATTTGTTAATAGCCATAAATTTTATTTCAGTTCAGCTACCCTTTGATTTAGCAAAATAGTGTGCTGATGGGTTAACATAAGTGCTAAAAAAAATATGTATAGAGTGTTCTTTGTAGCATAGTTTACAAGAACAAGAAGAAAGAAAACAACCAAAATATCACCAGTAGGGTACCTTGTGTTTTTGATGCTGGGGGATACCAGATGATTGTTGAAAAGAGCTACGCAGATCTGTACCTGCTGATCTGGACAGATCTCAAAAATCATTAGGTGGGTGGGGAAGCAAGATGCAGAAACATTTATAATTTTATCCCATTGGATTAGGTGGTAAGTGGATTTTTATGTGCATGGAAAATATTCCAAAGGAGATGCAAAGCTATTAATTGTGGGGAGGGGTAAATGGTATGGGAAATGGAAGAAGAGATCTTGATCATTTATGTCCTCTTTAATAGTCTGAATTATTTTTAACTGTATACATTTTTCACTTATATACTTTTTAAAAACTGATGGAAAAAAACTTGCTGAATGAAGGTAGGTAGCTTAGAAACTATTGTGCTATTAGATTGAGGTTCTTAGATTCCTTGAGCTAACCTGAACTTTTATCTTTTTCTCTATTTGACAGGATCAAATAGCCTATGAAAATGCATAAGCTATAGATTTTTAAGCTCAAGAAAGCAGGAGTGAAGCAAAATGATACCTTTAAATTAGCTTTCTTAGGTTTACTATCTATGTTGAAATGGACACAATTTCTTGACAACTTTCTATATCATTTAATTCATTTGGTTAAGGTTAAATTAATGGTATACAGGCTAAGGTAATTGTTAGACTTTAAGAACTGTTACCAAAAAACAAAAACAAAAACAAAAATCCGTTAGATCCAGACATCTTAAAATCAAATTGCTGATCTCAACATTAGTTTCTCCACTTAAGTGAAAATTGGTCAGACCTGCTATTAGAAGAAGTTGTAGACTACTTGGAGCCGTATGTGAAATAATTTTAATTTAAGGAGAGAAAGAAAGAATATAAAAAAGCTGTGGAAGAAGCAAGATTTTTAAAATAAATCTTTAAATTTAGGAAGTTGTTCTTTGTCTAAGCTGCAAATATTATAGTTTATAATTTATCATATTAATGTGGTCTCAATTAGCTTCCAGTGAATTCTAGTTATAGTAACAACAGTCTGTGGATATCAATCCTCACCTTTACACCACACTTAGAATTTGTCTTACAATTAAATTGCTAAACAAAATGAGCAAATCACATTTCCCTTGTAGATTGACTAAATCAAAATACACCTTAAGAAATGAGGTTTAAGTAGGAACATGTTGATGTTCTTATTTATTTAGGGTTCAGTTACATTAATGTAAAACAATATTGAAATACATAGCATTAAAAGACAGTTTTGGCTTTGTTTTAAAGATGACAGGTATAAGTGCATAGATGAGTCTGGAAGAAACTTCAACCATCCGATGATAGCAGTGGTTGGAGGAAGTGGGGAGAGGGGAGGTTTGGGAATAGGTACAATAAAAGAATAGTCAAAGGGAACTTTATTCGTGATATATATGTTTTTTTAATAATGAGAATCTTTATATTTTTGTATAATTAAAATCACTTGGAAATTTATATTTCATACTTACAAGCAATAAATATCTATTTAAGAAATTTATGTTTGTACCATAAGAACTTTGAAAGCCAGGAGTGCTTATTGATAGTGATAAAATGATTCTGCTGAATAATTGTGTTTAGAGTAGGCTTTTGAAGATGATTTCCTAAAGATATCTCAGCTCCTTTTCAGAGAGATCTCAAGAGATAAAAGCATGTACAGTTTGATTACATATTCCTATTGATTGTATTCCACTTACAACAATAAAAATAAACTACAGATACAAATCTAGTAATATTACTAATTCATTACAACCGGTACTTATTTTCTTCATTAACTTTTTATTGTTATTTTCAACTTTCACAGCATGCACAAATGCAGCAATTATATGTTGAGCAAGAAAGGGGAAGGCTCTTTATGTTCAACGTACTGTACATCAGAAGTCATTACTTCACCAGAGCTGTTGGAAGAACACAAAATAAAACAGCCTTTTAAAAAACAAGTATAATTAACCACAAAAAGTAGGTGGGCTCAGCCACTAATCAGCTCAGCTGAGAATTAGTTTATCGTATATAAATATCTTGCTATAGATTAGCCACCCTGGCTACTTTACAGCAAAAAACAAGCTGCATAAATTGTTTTATTCATGGTGAAAAAGTATAAATATTTTCCTTAGAGAAGGGCTCTGTATTGACTAGTAAGTAGCCACAGTCAAAGACAATGCCCATTATCTAATTCTGTTTTGAACAGTGCTTAATTCTTGATAGTCAACATAATAAATTGTTAGTCCTATGTTGTGGAAGAATTGCAGTCATTTAAAATGTTTAATGGCAGAGTTTACTTAATAGCTTATGATTTAATACTGATCTTTTGAACCCAAACTCAAGACACCCCCAGTAGTAAATTGTGTGGTATAACAGAGAAATGGGTAAAGGGCTAGAAATCTGGGTTCTTATCTCAAATTTGTAGCTGATTTGTTAAATGACTTCCATAAGGTCAAATAACTATTCTGTGTGATTATTCATCTATAAAATGGGGATAATAATGGCCTATAAGTAAGGGAGCTTAATCAACAGCACATATCCACCTAGGTTCGAATAGTGTGTGGTCTAATACAGCACCCCCTGATCAACTCTCCTCTGTGAGGCATTGGACTTAGCATTGAGGGAGATGCATATGTTAATAAGAAACATCTTTGACCTCAGCTGATAAGGTTATGAAACAATTTATGCCTCTAGTAGCCTTCTGACACTATGGAATGTAATTTCATTATTAGACTATTTCTGAAACCTAACTTTTACAGCTATAAACATATTCACTATTCAGTCAACAATTTAACCATGTTCACTGGCAGTTGTTGGTTTAACTATGTAACAGTTTCATAAGATACTAAGTGAGAACTGGCTTCTACCTAACCCATATAAATAAACACAGACTATCAGACAGATCAGAGAGACAGAGAAATCTACATGAAATGATGGACCAAAACAAAATCCCATGGGAAAATCTGAATACAATAGAATTAGGAGAACTACCTGATGAAGATTTGAAAGCAGCAGTTTTAATGATATTGAAATCAGGACAACAATGGAGCAACAAAAAGAGAACTGTTCTAGTTGTTCTAAGAAGAAAATATGATGCAGTTTTAACAAAATTCATGGAGCTAAAGAGTATAATAGCTGACCTATAAAACACAATGCAGGGGCTTAACAGTTGGCTGGAAGAAGACTCCAATTGAGTGAATGTGCTAGATATAGGGCAGCGGAATGCACCCAAGCAGACCAACAAAGAGAAAAAGAACTAAGAGAAGTGAAACAGCATGCAAGTCCTATGGGATAACATCCAGTGGAACAGCATTCACATCATCGGGGTCCCAGAAGAAGGAGAGAGAGAGAAGGGGGAAGAAATTGTATTTGAAGAAATTCTAGCTGAAAACTTCCTTAACCCAAGGAAGGAAATAGACCTCCAGATCCAGGAAGCTCAAAGAGTTCCAAACAAAAGAAACCCAAACAAATCTGCCACATTGTTTTTAAAATGACAAAAATACATGATAAACAATCATGAAGACAACTAGAGAAAACTGATTCACATACAAAGAAGCCCCCATAAGATTCTTGGTGAAACTTTGCAGGTCAGAAGAGAATAGCATGATGCAGTCAAAGTGCTGAAAGACAAGAATTTCCAAACAAGGATATTCTGCCCTACTAGATTATCACTTAAAATTGAAGGAATGATAAAGAGCTTTACAGGCCTACAGGAGTTAAAGAAATCCATCTCCACAAAACCAGACTTACTAGAATACTAAAAGAAATTCTATAAGATGAAAAGAAACCCTACTTAGAAGCAGCAAGACATCAAAAATATAAAATGTGGGGAGGAGAAGAGTAAAAATAATGGACTGTTAGAACGAGTTCAAGACTAACTTGCTTTTATATAAACACATCATATAAACATAGAAAGATTTATGTTATTCCCAGAGTAACCTCAAATCATAAACCCATAGAAAAACAACCAAGAAAATGAAAAGGGAAACCAAACACAATATAAATGCCTTCAAAGCACCTAAGGAAAAAAAGAGAAGAACAAAGGTATTGAATGCAATACACCCAGAAGACAGTTAAAATGGAAATGAGCAGTTACATATCAACAATCACCCTAAATATTAATGGATTGAAACCACCAATCAAAAGACATAGAGTAGACAAATAGATTTTAAAAACATAACCTAACTTTCTGCTGCATAAAGAAAACTCATCTACATTTGAAAGATAAACAGGCACAAAGTCAGTGGGTAGAAGACAATTCTATAGTCCACTGGTAACCTTAAAAAAACAAGGAAAGCCATTTTTTTTTTTTTTTTTTTTTGTTAAAGAAAAGGTGCAGGCAGGAATGAAGGTGAGTAGTCGGGCAGGCAGGAAGAGAGGAGGAAGAAGCATCTTTATTTTATTTTTCTTTAGTTGTTCACATTGGTTGTTTCCCCTCCAGATGAGGGACTTGAACATAGGGCTATGAGGCTTTCTTCTCTGGAGGCGACTGACCTAACCACTGCTCCACCAGGGCATGCCAAAAGTCATACTTACAGGAGATAACATTGACTTCCAACTAAAAAAGATAACAAAAGATAGGAATGGACATTACATAATGATTAAGGGATCATTTCTTCAAGAAGACATAACTCTTATTTATATATGTATATATACATACATATATATATATATATATCACACCAAATGATTGAGCGTCAAATGCATAAAAGCATTTATTAACAGAACTAAAGAACCATCTTCTACAGGTGGCTTAGTACCTGAGGAACTCCTTCTTCACCATGCTCTTGTATTGTTCTTCTCACTCTTGGACTGTAGCTGGGTGGTGGTGGTTAAAATAAAGACAAAAAGAGCAAATTCTGAAATTGGTTATCTCTAACTCTGGGCATCCTTCCTATCAGTAGTTACTAGCATTTTGAGCCTCCATTTTCTACTATTAAGATTCCCCCTTTCCCATCTCTTCTACTCATGTTTTTAAATAAAGATCCCCAATTCAATGATATCCCATTCCCTACAGAATTAAATACAAATTCCTTCACACAGCAACAGGCCATTCCTAATAGATCCAGAGTAGAAGTGAAGAAGGTAAAAACATGATTATAGTTTTTCTTTGCCTGCCCAAAAAAATGGTGTATTCTCAGGAATGATTGACCTCATAAAATTGTTTAGGCTTAAACAGGAAGGAAGTGAGACTGAGGGAATCCAAAATTAAAGAGAAAATATTCACCCAGAACATAGGCTGTGATCATTCATATTATAGGGGTAGAATTAGTAATGCAGTGAGAGAGCTGAGATGTTAGGAGATTGTAGATAAAGGATATTTGAGTTGCACATTTCAGAAGCAGAACAGTCCTGAATGCTAGGTTCCAGGTGTGTCTTAGAGTGAGGTTGACTGTATATAATAGAGATTCAATTAAGTAAATTGAGAAACTACAGGGTGGGAAGTTCACATGGTTGAAGTCAACCAGAACAACAGAACTAAACAAAATGCTGAAGATTTACAGAGTCACAGAGAAGAGGAGTGATGGTAGAGAGCAGAGCTAGCTTCACAAGGATAGTGGTTATCTCAAGATTGTGAGGAAATGAGAACATGGGAAGTTAAGTTTATCTGACCACAAGGGTAGTGGATCTCCATACTGCAGGAAAAACCAAGACTCAATGAAAGTCAGAACCTAGAGGGAATGTTCTGTGGATTTCTAAAATATGTCGCATGTTTTTTTTTTTATGGTGACTGATGTGTGTTTTCCCACTAGACAGTACCTTCTAGAGGTCAGGGCTTGTACTTGGTGCTATTCCTACTCAGCATCTCTCCCATCATGAAGCCTATTGCATTTTGTTGCTTTGAGGCACTTTTCGTCTTGTCTGATAGTTAATTGTATACCTATTTATCCTTCTATTAATTTATTCATTCAGTCTTGACTGATTTACTTGCTCATTCATTCTTTTATTCATTCATTAGACAGATATCTTTAAGCAAATCTGACTGTGGTAAATATAGAAAAATAATAATTAGCAACAAAGGTCAATCCCACGTATCTGATACTCTCCTATGAAAAAAGGTGAGGGTACAGGCAGAAACGAAGGTGAGCAGGCAGGCAGACAGTAAGAGAGAGAGGAAGAAGCATTTTTATTTGTTTTATTTAGTTCATCCCTGTTGTTGCCCCTGCCCTGGGTTTCAAAACCTTGGGATGTATGTAGACTACACCTCACAGACTTACCCACTAAGCCACCAGGGCACGCCATATCTGATAGCGTTCTGTTTGCTTTATTTGCATTAATGCATCTAATCCTCACAAGATTGGTTAAGAAATAATAGATTTTCTTGGAAAACAAGCTTCGAGAAATGTAATAACTTCATCAAGTTACAGTGTAAGTAAATGTCAGAGTTGGGATTCGAATCCCATTTGACCATAGAATCCATTGTCTTCCCATTCTTGTGGACAGCCTCTAGAGAAGGGTGCCCTACCCATCTCGACATCCTCAGCCCTAAGCCCAAATTTTTATGTTCTATGTTTAGTAGTGTTGAATCGTGTAGAAGAGAGAAACCCCATTAGACTTCTTTTGTGGCCTCAAGAACCCTAACACTGTGGTGGGCACTTGAGTATTCCATAAATTATTATTAGTTTATTGAGACAAAATTTTGTTTTGAGGTTGAATGTGGATCATGGTAGGACTCTATACAATTTTAAAATAAAAATTTTACATTTGTAGGCAATCACCTCTTTTGTCACACATTTCCTTTCACGGGTTATCTGTTGGGAAATACAGGTACCTATAGATTTACTTTGATGCACAGGAACCATATTAAAAAAAAAGAAAAATGATTTGTGTCCTAAGCAAATGATCTATCTTAATGAGCATCTCCTATAGATAACAAGCAAAGTGTACTTCATTTGTCATTAGTCCTGAAATGCTCAGTGCTGCAAATTCTGGTATTGAAAACCATTATATTTATACTCAGTGGAGATACCATTTTAAGGAAATACTCGGCTAATCATGTACCTACACGATTTGCTGCTGTCCATGGGTAATTTACATCCTGCAGTGACATGGAGCTTCCATTACTCTACTATAATTACTTGCATATTCATTGCAAATAATGATGTAACGAATTTTTAGAGGCTGTGCATAAGAGAACCAACAAACTGAGACGCAAAACAAGTTTCCACCCCTTCTTTCCAAAGCTGTAGTTAATCACTTGGACACTGTCCAATATAGTAGAAAGCTGGCAGACTTTTCTTTGCAACTGGCTATGTAAAAATGCTTATAATTTACAGCTTATTATGCCATGCAAACGACTGTGTTCCTAGTGAAGGAGAGGAAGAAAATATGACTGAAATTATTTAACTCCCTTTTGTTAGTTGTTTTCTGGCAACAGTGGAAGAATACTTTGCACTTAAAATGCATTTCTATATTTAGTTTTGTATCACTTAAATCAGAACTTTAAAAAATAGGAATTTACTTTTTATTTCTCTGTAGATAAATCAGAGCTTTTTTGGAACTAATTTAATGAAAACAATAAATGGAAAAATCAGAATTGTCAGAGTTTAAATGGGATAATACTAAAGTATTAGTGTTTAATTCAATGTATGGCTTCAATTTGGCAAAACCTGTTTTTCTTTCTGATACACCTGCAATGCTTAATAAGCAACTTGTTATTTTCATAGGTACCTTATGCAAATTTTGTTTTATATTGTCTGTAGCACTTCGGCTGTAAGTTTCTCTTCCTCTGGAACAATTAGAGAAATAGACAAGATAACTCGGATTAGGCAAGGTGACCATTCTGTCTGTGTCTGATGCACCACTGAAGAATTATACTCAGTAAGTCTGCTAGGTCTTGACCTCCATTTTAATGAGGAAGTAACTCCCCAACAGAATTCTATGCAGCTACTAAAAAAATAAACAACGAGAATGGGCCCTTTGTAACAATCTAGATGGTTGGAGGGGATCATGTTAAGTGAAATGAGTCAAAAAGAAAAAGAGAAATACAGGATGATTTCACTCATATATAGAACATAATGAAATGAAACAAATTAATAGATAAATCCCAGAAAAAACTATCAGGACACAAGATGATGACTGCCAGGGGTGTGGGAGGGAGGAGGGAAGGAAAGAGGGGGAATGGTGGTAAAGGACACTGGAACTTTAGAGGAGGGTGTGGTATGAAATATAGACTGAGATACATGTCGATGTTGAAAATGAATGTAGCATTGTGAACAAAAGATTTAATAAATATTGGTAATTAAAAATAAATAAAGAACTAACTAAGTCTCCCTTTTCTAAGGTGCTATCCTTATGGGTGGGCCTTTAGTGAAGGAAGTTCCTAAGGGAGACAAGTAAAAAACATAGAACAGAACTGGCATTAAAAAATCTGTAGCTTTTTTCCTTCTAATTCTTCAGCTGTAAATGGGGAGGGTCCTACTTGGTGTAAACTTCCCTAAAGGTGAAAAAGGTAAAAAATTATATTTAAATATTTAAAACATTCAAGGCAACATGTTTAACTTTTTTGTCCTATTTGTTTTGGAATTAATTTAGAAGCTGAGGGCCTTGTCATACTTGATCAGTTCTTATTAATCATACACTCTCCTATAACACAAATAGTCAGATATTGAGTATATTTAAATGGAATTGTGTATATCTGCAACTCATACATGTTTCTGAGAAATAATAGATGGTTATTGCAGAGAAAATAGGATGGTTATGTCACTATCAAGGCATTCTCATTTTATTGTCATTATCCTAGAAATTTTTTACAATAAAACCTTTTATTTTATAATGACACAGGAGAATCTCTTTTTTGTACTTCAAACCTTTTCTGCTTTTTTTTTTCCCTTTTTACTTTTTTTAAGGTAAACAATACAATAGCCTGAAGGTCATCTATGATTTTGTCAAGGTGGAAGATTGAGTATAATGGTTTATTCTGTTTTCTTGATCTGGTCCCTTCTTTTGGGGTAAACAGAGCCCTGCAATGTGCCAGGCCCAGCCCTCCGGGCGGAAGTACAGGGTACCTAGCACTGCTCTCCACTGACCTCTTCTGGCCTCCTGTCAGATACGTTGTTGAAAGGGCTGGCTGCTCCTTAGAATGCCTTGCTGAAACAAAGGGGTTGACCAAGGAAAAGTAGAGGGAGATTGACCAGTGTAGACATTGTGAGGATAACCTCCAACCTCTTTACCACTCAGGATACCTTTTGCTGTTCTCCTACCCTCCTATAAAAAAATAAATGTGTTTACCGAGCACATTATATGTAAACTAATCATTCTTTGATTTCCCTTTTTATCAGATATACTTAAACCTGACAGTCTGAGTATCTGATGACTGTGAGATAACTACTACAACCACGTCTTACACAAGTACAAAACAAAGAAAATTGACATCTTTATTAATAAATAGACCCTTATCCAGTGTTGAATGAATGACTTTACTTAGATATGGCAGCCATATAAAATGCAAATCAGCATATATCTAGAGGACCTAGTTTAGAAATAACCCAGTATTCACAAAAAAAGAAGTTTGTTATATTGTGGAAGAAATGAAGTATAATACCATCAAAATCTGCTGTATCATAGACCATAGTTACAGACTGGTGCTGTTCTAGGCCATAATGGCATTTCCATTTAAAAAAACAAAACTTTTGTAAATATCTGATTATATGAACTGTACTGGATGCCACACCAAAAGAACTGAATTAATCTCTTCTTCATCCTTTAAAAGTTAACTCTCTCTTACATGTATTGTGGGAGTAGATATGCATACATTAGACATATATCTCACACTTTTCATCAGCTTAAGATGTAGGAAATTTATCTCATTTGTGTAGTAAAGGTCAATTAGAATAGCAGTGAAATTCGAAATTTGGACATAGCAGGCTTATTCAGACTTAAAGTGTACATTAAACAGATAATGCATTTATCGACTCTGAAATTTAATTAAACATATATGAACCTGATTAGTACATGTTTTCTTTAAGATGACCATTTGATCTGTCCTAGAATCTCCTTGCTTTGTATTTCGTTAAATCTGTGTTTCCATCTTCAGAATGTCTTCTAATTTGGATCCACTTTTCAAATAAATTATTTAAAACTTCCTATTTTAATAATATAAGGTAAATGATCCCAGTTCAGCCCCCTTTCTCCTCATTTTCACAGTCTCTGTATTTCTCTCCATAGTTCTGTTAGGTTGTATTCTCCCTTAGGTAATTACATCCCTTGGGAATCTTTCCCTTACTCCATTAAGATTTGGGTTAGCTTCCCTTCCCCCCCGGGCTTCTTTGACACCCCATGTTTACATCTGTGAAAGCCATTGTTGCCTAGAATTGAAATCTATCGGTTTCTTGTCTAAATCCACACTGACCATGAGCTTCTTAAGGCCAGGGCTGTGATTTTCTTCCGCTTTTTTGATGAATTCTCAGAGCCCGTCCTAGGGTTTTGACATGTTGTTGGCATTTAGCAAATGTACATTAAATAAAAGCAAGGGGTTCTTGAATATTCACTATAATTGCAGTCTATCAATAATAAAATTTGAGAAAAGTATTTGAAGTATTATCCAATGATAATTAATTTTAATTAAATTTATTTTAATTTATTTTTAATTAATTTTATTAAAATGGGTTTTAATATAAGTTTAAATATAGATCCTTCTAATAAAGGACTTTATTGCTTTTAATAACGTCATTTTTAAGGTAAACTTGATGTACAAATTAATATAAGCACAGACGTGCAGATTCATACTTCATCAATAAATACATCATGCTCAGCACCAAATTTCTG
This sequence comes from Solenodon paradoxus, assembly GCA_004363575.1. Lineage (NCBI taxonomy): Eukaryota > Metazoa > Chordata > Mammalia > Eulipotyphla > Solenodontidae > Solenodon > Solenodon paradoxus. Next base: position 358,217 of record RJWH01001143.1, read on the forward strand.
ATAGTCCTCCACCACTGTCCGTGGACCCCCACTAGCCTCTGCTCCTACCTCCCATCCGTTCCCCTCTGGTAACCTCAGTTCTGTTGTCTATGTCCAAGAGTTATTTATTAAAAGGACTTCAGAAATCTCTTTAAGAGGCACACCCCTGTGGCTCAGCCCTTAAGGTGCAGGCCCTATAAAATTCATGACCTCTGGTTTGGGGTGGGGGTAGGGGGAGAGAAAGGGGAAGGAGGAGAAGGTGAAGAGTGAGGGAGGGAGTAGAAGGAGGGAAGGGGAGAGGGAAGAAAAGAGAAATCTCTTTGTCATAACCATTTACCCTTGTCAGTAATTCAGATGCTGTTAGTTATATCTGATCATTTGACAAAATCCATTAAGTAGCTATTATTTAGCAGTATTTATCTTAATTTGTGTAACTTACTCCAAGATCTGCCTTCTTACCCATATCTACTTAAAATAATAGTATCTGAAAATTCCCATTTATTAAATATCAGTACATGTGAGTTTGCCATAAAATTGGGACAATAGATTATCTAGGAAAATGTAGCAATCAGTGGATTCATGACCAAAGTATGCACAAAAGCAATGTAAAAATGTTTAAAATAAGTTGTAAATGAGGCATTTCAAAGTATAGGTTGGTGCTTCATCATTAACTTTAATTTTGTGACTTTTGTCAGTTGATGTCACAACCTTAGTGTTATTTTTAAAATAGTTTTTTAAAGGGGTATTTAATTAAGTAATGTGGTGTTTGCTTATTTCAAACAGTCTGTCTTTGTTCCTGTCAAATCCATGCTGGCAGGGCATTGCTTTTCTCTTCCCTTTTGTTAATATTCTAGGTTAGATAATGGTCTCGAAAATAATAGATTTCAAAGACCTTTGATCCACCATTACTGTAAAATAAAATGCAACTTAATTTTTTTCTGGGCATAATGGTTTTAACCTTGTGTGCTAATTTGACTGTGCTTGTGGGGGCAGATCCTTAAATGAGACACAAATGAAGGAAAAATTGCTAATGCTGCCTCTGTATATCTAATGAGCACTGTGTAATAAACCATAACCTCTTCGACATTTCTCTGGAAAGCAGCGTGATTATTTTGGATGGCTAGCCCTTTGTGGATGGCTCATTACCGTCTGGCATAATATGTATTGATAGAGACTGTAATTGTCAACTCCTATTTGACATGCTGCCTGTAATAAATAAGGCTTGCATCACTGGAACCCACTAATGGTTATATAGGAAACTGTAATTAAAGAAAAAATTATGTATATATATATATATATATATATATATATATATATACACACATTAGGTTTTTAAAAAGTTTATATGTATATAAAATATCTCTACAGAAGATTCTGTTTCCCTCCCACCCCCTTGCAGCTTCTTGTCTTAGAGTATTTGAAGCTTCCCCTGAGGATTAGTGTTCTTTTATCATTTTTTGAGCCAATATGTGACAAGACTTATGTCTTGTGTGTGTGTATAAGAGAGAGACAGAGAGACAGAGAGAGAGACAGATTGAGGGAGAGAGATTTTCCTTCACACTCAAGAAGAATGGCTTCATGTTACTCACTTTTCTCATAATTTTATTTAACTTTATATTTTTCCTATCTTTATTTTCATTTTGTTACAAGAAATTTTTATTCTTTGGTAGAAAAGAGTTTCATAAGAAACCAAATTACTATGAAAAATGAATCACAAGGATATGAAAGACCAGCAGAATACCTTACAAATACTTAGGCTTGAAAAGCAATAAATTAAAGATTAGAATTGGGCTTACCCAGAGTTGTAAAACAAATGTAAGCCTCATCAGTGTATGGCTGAACATGTAGAACTGGAGTGCTTGTGAATATATTTTTTTTACCATTGTGTAATTATAATATACTCTGACCTTCTGGACAAGGAAATACATATTTGATTTATATACCATAGTACATGATTTTTATGAAATGAAATCAGAATGTGAACAAATGTTTCTGTTTCCTGGAATAAGCTTAAAAAATCATGTGAAAACTCAACTCACAGTTTTTTCTTAACAATGTGAAGTTTGATATCATAATTTTCAAGTAAGAAGTAGCTGTTGAGAGAGCATGGCTCTGCATTCATCCACCCATGGTTCTGGGTCATGGGTCTAGGCAAACTTCTTGGCCTTTGTGAGCCTGGGTGTACTCATGTGTGAAAATAGGGACAATACCACCCACCTAGCTTTTGTCAGGATCATTTGAAAAGGCATATGAAGCACTTAATGGCATCTTGTACGTACTTGATATTTACTTTTTCCCTTTTTAGTCTCCCTTCTTCCTTTTGCCCCCCACAGATCACGAAGATTTAAATTAATGCATTCTGTATTTTCTCAAGGATGTTTGGTCCGTGAAACACAGAGTTTTAATCATATTAGGTTTTGAGAGCTAATACTTATTAGTAGCCAGACCTATTATAATTTTCTTACATGCATTAGTCACTGAATATTCACAACAACCCTAAGAGATTATCATCCTGATTTAACAGACAGAAAAAACTGAAGCACACAGAGGTGAAGAAATTCTCCCAGAGTGACACAGTGGAGGGAGGAGATTTGAACCCAGGCATCCAACTTCCAAACTTAGACTCTTAGTTTATATTGTTGATCTGTGAGTCTGCAGTATAGACACAGCTACACTGTCTCTGCAGTTTTACCTCTCTTCATGTAGTTAAGACAAAGGAACAGAGTGGGTTCTGGTAAGGTTATAGAGAGGCTTAGCCCACCTTTCTTTGTAGGATAATTTTCCTTAGAGGATAAATCCAACATAGCTGTCAAGGGTAGGGTAGGTATTTCTGTGGAGGACAATGGTGAACCATGTGAAGGAAGAAGAAACATCTATGCTGTAGGGTGCCAAGGAAAGGAGGAACTGAGTGATTATTATTCTTGCCCTAGACCTGCCCTCACATATCATGTATTTGCAGTGCCCTGCATGTGCTGTGCTGTTGTCTTTACATGGGGCACCATTCCTTCTTGTCTTTATCCAAGAAGCTCACCTATTCCTTAACACTTGGATCAGCTCTCCTCTTCTCCAGGAAACATTCCCTGACCCCCAGGCTGACCTAAGTACCCCTTTTCTGGGCTCCCATAGTACACTGTCTGTACAGGTATTAGTGATAATAGCATTAAGAACTGTCATGTACTCAGCTCAGGCCATGTGCCAGTCATTGTGTTGGAAGAACTTTGCATATGTTATCTCACTCGTGACTCACAACAATCTTAAAGACTCAGTAGTGATATCCCCATTACCTAGATGAGGCCAGTAAAGCTTGGAGTTATTAAATATTTAGGTCAAATCACAGGGTCGGTAAGTAGCAGGTCTGGGATTTAAACCAGGTCTTCCTTACTCTGAACTCATTTTCTTAATAACTGCAGTATATTTACCATACTTTATTGGCATTATCTGCTTTCGTCAGTCTCATAATCAGATTACAAACCCTTCATGGATTCTACTGTCTTATTCATTTTTTTTTACCCCAGATCCAGTCAAAATTATGCTTTAGAGAAGAAATAGAATATTAAAACATGCTTAGTTTTGCTAAGTTTAATTGAATTCTAAATGCATTTTGCAGTGAGCAGAGTTTAATGTCATTTTTTTTTTCCTTAATGTATTATCAGACTATAAAAACCATATACAGATATTGCTGGGTAGATTATTCTAGATCTTCTTGTTTTAAGATGTAAATCAAGTGTTATATAAACAGATGTTTATAATTGACAATTCAACATGTTAAATATCCAACAAAGAGTAGCACCATATAACGACTTAAGATGTGACATTAACAATATCATTAAAATAATCAGATAAAGTCTTTGTGGAAATATAGGGACACTGAAGTTCTGGTGTTAGCAGGGATTCACAATGACAGTCACCTGCCATCAGCCACCTGAAGAACAATTTTTCCGTTTTTTCCAAAATGTGGGTGCCAGGGTTATACCAGCAAATCCCTCCCTGAGGACTTGTACTCAGTCCTTCCCAATGGACAAGGGCCTTGTTAGTGGAGGGCAGTTCAATTACAAACTATTTAACTTGTTACCTAAACTTAAGACCCAGAGAAGCTGAGCTATGGGTGCATCTTTATCTTTTAAGAGAGTGCTGAAAGGACAGGCCTAGGTGTTCTTTGTATCACCTCCCGAGATAGACATCTTCTCTACATTCTTTTGTTTAGACAATGGAGAAGACAAAGGGCTAAGTTAGCTTCATTCATTTCTCCCGCCTTTAAACTGAGTTAATTCTATCATGCCATTCTGATTAATATGTCGGCCACTGTTTTAAACCACAAGCAAGGTACTGGTGTCCAGATGAAAGGGTGCTGGTGAAATGAGGTGGTACCGACTTGACATGCTAATAATTAACTGGCAGTGAATATTTTTCTACTGTCTCTGAGAACCAACCGTTAACTCACATTTCTTCGGTTTAGATAACCTTATTTCAGCAAAATATAAATAAGGAGCATGTTCTTTTTCTTTGGTCTCCAGGTGAAAATGATTTTTGGCAAATAATAGCAAGTCAGTCATTTTGTTCTTAATTTATTTAATTCATTTGAGGCTGTGACCTGAGACGCGGAATGTTTCTGGACTTATCCCCTTTCTTGTATTCTCCTTCCTTTTCCTCTCTGGCCCTATTTGATAGGAGACACCCAAGCCTTTGTCCTAAATCTGTGCTTCTGCCTTATTCCTGTGTCTGTTTGCTGGCTGCAGCATGCTTGCATCATTCCATGGCAGCTGTCGACTGCGCATTGTCTGACAGGGCACTGAGCCCTGTTGGGAAGGGCGGTGGCGGTGGCTGCAACAGCGGCAGCAGAAGCAAGCTGAATGGAGAACCTCCCCCCCAGCACTGCTGTGCAGCCAGTGGGGTAGCAGCCTTGCTTTCGTGGATCTGCATGCCCCCACTCCCACCTGGAAAAGTCCAGTTCTCCTGTCACCTTTTTAATGGAGTCTGTTACCCCAACCCCAGGTCCTCAGTGATCAGAACTGTTTATCCCTACCTCAACTACAGACCGTGGCATTCATTTCCTGCTTACTGTATACAATATAGTTTCCTTTTTAAATCTTTTTGTGTCATTTTACTATGACCCAGCTACCCTTTAGGACACAGACCTTGTCTTACCTGCTTTAAGAGAAAGAATACACAAACACGCATACTTTCTCACGCTTTGATACATACTCATTGATTAAACAAGCCACTTCTTTTGTATTTTATATTTCTGGAGTAGGTTTTATACTCGTTTTATTGATAATAATAATAATCTGATAATCCAGTTTAATAGTTCTCTCAATTTTCACCTGTTCTGACTCTTTTAAGTTACAAGTAATCAGACTGTTTAGTTTTAATACATATCCTGATAAATTAACTCAGCTGTTTAATGTGGTTATGAAATGTGTGTGTTTACATATATATATGTACATAATATATATATACACATACCCCCATATATATGTGTGTATATATGTAATTTTGAATTGAGTCAATACTCATTAAATGGCTTTTCTTACAGTTTTCTGCTAATCTTTGACTTCCAAATTGGCCATGAACTATTTGATATTATCAGCAATCAAGAAGGATTTTAATAGGGGAACTTGGTGACTTGTACTTAGATTATCTGGTTTATCTTATTCCTTATAGTCAATGTTTTTAAAGCTTACCTAAAAGCACAATCATTGTAGAGAGAGGAGTTATCACTATTTTTAAAACAGTTGCTATAGACTTAGATTGTCCTTTAAGTGATTTGACTAATTAGAAGAAAGTCAAAAACTGCAGAGAGGCCATAGGAAGCTGGTTTCCCTTAAAGAAACCAGACTGTGGACATAAGAATTAGCTAGACCAGTGCATAGGGAAGAAAATAATGAAAGCAGAGTGCCAAGACGATTAGATGTGAAAATGTGTAAAGGCATGAAAGTCAATATAAAACCCACAAGAAGTGGAAAATTATCTGGTTACTTAGAAACATTGCACTGTCATGTCAGAGCTAGCATGATAATTTGACGACCACACTATTTACCGAAAGTCTCATGGAGTAGGAGCAGTGTCTGTCTATGAGTTGCAAGTATATTAGATGATCTTCATATTCTCCATGTTATTCTTGAAATCCAAACTCTTCAAGATGCTATCTGGTATGTCATCAGAAAGTACAACTACAGTGTTTGCTAAATAGAATGTTTTATCCCTTTGCAAAAAATTAATGTATTTTGTGAGGTGGGTGAACATTTTCAGATATCTCTGATCCTATTCCTTATTTCTTGTCCCTGATGGGCTTTAAGCTCCTTGAAAGGGGGACTCTGATGTGTTCACAGTAAAAAGGCAGCACCCAACACAATGCCTGGTACATCATAGGATATTATGAAATACAAGGCTGGTAGAACCCTATATACATTTGATCATTCTTGAATAGTTCATTTTGTTAGTTGCTTGTGAGTGTGTATTTCTTAAAATGTGTGCATATTTTAATAAACCATATTGTTTGCCTTTCACATAAGTAGAGATGAGTACTATAGATCCAGAAGGTCAGGAGGAGACATCACAGGGAAAGAGAAAGATAACTGTCGGGGAAGAGAAGGTGCAACCAAAACACATGTAGTTTTAGAGGTCTCCATAAAAATCACATCCTTATGTTATGCTTATAACTGGGACTTGAAGCCAAAATTTGCACACTTAACATATTTTCTGAGACAAACAGGAAGCATTTTTAGATGTCTCTATTTCTGCTTATTCTACAAAAAAAGGACAAATTTCACAAATTGGGCTACAAAATTCATCTCTGTGATCATCTTTAATACTTTGTAATCAATGTTATCATCTAAAATTGCTTGTCAAATACTAGTTCCGTCTTTTTTTTAACTTCTGTATAATGAAATATCTATGTGCAGAAGGATCATTAATAAATTGTCATTTCTAGAGTATATGCATTACAGGATAGTAAAAGAATGGTTGTTCTGTGCTACCTGATTTTCTGTGACATAAAGCAGACATTTGTGGGAAACTTCAATCTAGAAAACTTATACTTAAATAATTTTTTCTGCTTTTTGGGGGAGGCATTATATCTAGAAAAGATTCAAAGAAAAGTTTTGCTCTTCTAGCTACCTGTATGGATAGGTGCCTATATGGCCTTGAACAAAATACTTAGCATCTCTTAGCTTCTACGTTTACACCTGAGAAAGCAGAATTGGGTGATGGGCATACAAGTTCCTTGTATTCTTGCATGCTGAGGAGGGTTCCAAGTTTGATGTCTAGTTTAGGGGGGGTCTCCAAATAATGTCAAACACCTTCTCCACTATAATCTAGGTTTCTGGAACCATGTTTTAGTCTCCTCTTTATTTCCAGTGGGTACTACCTACCATGTGGCAGGTGCTGAATGTATGTTTCTTGATGGAATAAATAAGATCCACTTTATAAAAAGGAGAAAGACAAATAGAGGGAATGTGTTATCTGTCTACCCCTCCAAGCAATCACTGTCACTAGAAAAATACGTTTTCTGCTAGACAGCAAGTACTTGGTATTCCATAAATCTTTGTTGCTTTCTCAGTGAATGAAATTTATTTCCTCCTTAGAAAAATCTCTTGAAATACTATTGTTTACAAATGTTTTCAGATGGGGAACCAGGAGGTGACGGGGTAGAGGGTAGAATTTAAAGCCAGAGATTTCTAATAATAAACTCACTCTTTAGAACTTTATTCACTCTGAAGTATAAATGACTCATGATTTTTCCCAAAGGTTTGGATGTGATAGGTAAGATAAAAACAAGAGTGCAACCGATACTTGAGGCAGACAATCAAGTGCCCTAGGGAGATAGGGACTTAAAAATCAAGCTTACCACCTTTTGAGAGTTGTACCTGACCCACCACTGAGGTATCTGTAATATTTAGCAGTTTTCTTTTTAAGAAGTTCAGGTATTGTCACACCCTTGTGGAGTAGCAGTTAAGTCTGCTGCTTGCGAAATAGCATAGTCCACATACATCCCAAGGACTGGGTTTGCATCCTAGATCCAGGAACCAATGTGAACAACTAAATAAAAATAAAATAAAATGCTTCTTTCTCCTCTCTCTTCCTTCATGTCTGACTATTCACATTCATTCCTGCCTGCTCCTTTTCTTAAAAAAAAAAAAGTTGAGCTATTTATATGAAAAATTTATTTTTTCTTTGCTCATAAAGCAAAATCATTGACTTTAGAAGAAAAAGAATTAGATGGAAGTAGAAGTTAGGATACCTGGATTTTAGTTCTGATAGCTACAAACCATGGGGCTGTAAGTAATGTAGTAGACCTTTCCAATTTACTGGTTTCTCATTTATAACATAGTTGCGTTAGTTTAGATCATGATTTTTCAGATTCATAGAAATCTCAAGGACTGGTCAGGGACAGGAGGTGGGGGTTGGACTAGAGATACAGGAAAGAATTGCCCATCAATGAGGGAAGCAACATTGTTTCAATAACCAAGAATTGGAAACAACCTAAATGCCTGTCAACAGGTGAATAAAAAAGTGACATATATATATATATATATATATATATATATATACATACACATACATGAAATGGAATACTACATCCATAAAAGATGAAATTTTGCCATTTGCAACATCTTGGATGGAACTAGAGGTGATTATAATAAATAAAATAAGTCAGAGGGGGAAAGATGATCCCACTCATTTGTGGATTATTAAGAAAAAAAAAGCAAACGAACAAACAAAACAAAAACTAATCCTTGGATGTTGACAACAGAATTGAGGTTACTGGAGGGTGAAGAGATGGGGGTGGGAGCAAAGAGGAGTGGAATCCAATAGACAGTGATGGAGAAATACTAGAAATTGGGTGGTGGGTGTGATGTGTTATCATGTACTTGATGAATGTGAACCTGTGCATCTAAACTTACAACCAAAGTTACGTCAATAAAAAAAGAAAAAGAACATCTATGGTAATGTAATGGATGATTCCTTATCACCACAGATTAGGTCTTGCTATTCTGTGGCTACTCAGTCCTCACCTGGCACATCATATTGGCTCAGGTGTTAAGTCTGCAGCTGTATCATATTCTACATAAAACCCAAGGACCTGGGTTCGTGACCCAGGGCCAGGGGGAACAACCAGAATGAACAACTGAATAATTAAATAAATGTTTTTCTGTCCTGCCTGCTTCCTTCCTCTTTAAACACACACACACACACACACACACACACACACACACACACACACACACACTCTATATTAAGTGAATGAAACAAGTTACAATACAATATGTATAGTATGAACACATTTTTAAGGGAAATGCATAACATTTGCTCTGTGTTTATTAATGCATTGCATTTGCTGTATGTTTATAAACATATGTTGAAAACATAGTTTGAAAGAAAATATACTAAACTATAAGAGAGGAAAGTGAAGGAAATAGGGTAGAAGGCTGGTGAACCTGCTGACACCCCATAGAAATTTAATTTTAAGTTTTAATTGTATTCACACTAAAAATATAAAGGGAAACAATTAAAATTAATGCTGATATGTTTTATTTAAACTAACATATCTAAAATATTATTTTAATATATCAATGTAAAGCACTTAAAAGAGTTTTTTATAAATGTAGTAAATCTCTACCTCTTCCAGCAGCGTCTGAATTCAGACTAGCAATGTTTCAGGTACTTGATAACTGCATGTGGTTAATGTCTACCATATTTAACAGCTTACCTCTGTGTACTTTTATATTGTTTTGGTTATTTTATTGTACGAATGTATTCTCATTTAACTTGCATGATTAATTTTTGTAAGTAGACCACTTAATAGTGGTGATGTCTTTAAAAGTGAAGTTGTAATCTCACCTTCCAATATTCCTATACCACTTTTCTATGAAAAAGAAATGGAATGGGACACTTGTTTCTCTTGAAACAGTAGCCATGGATTTCCATTCTAGTGAATGCACACTCGGTCCATATTAGAATTAAATTAATACAATTCGAAAGAATGAATGGAGCTATCTTCTAGACCATCTAAATTGTGAGTCATGAGCTTTTTAATGTCATTGTTTTGTATGTATGTATTTCTCCTTTTCTTGCAAGGCTGTAGAAGCATTTGAACATTTTGGTTGTTTCTACAGATGTAAACAAAAAAGTATGAAAGTAAAGGTTGACTAGGAATGAGGTGTGATTCTAATAATAAGTAATAAGGCTTATTTTTTGGTGAATAAGCAAACTGTATGCATTTGCCTTTTGAAGTAATTTGCTTGAAAGTTATATATGGATACCATTTTCTGCATCCATGCTTTTAAATACCATATAGTCAGTTTTTTAGAAACAAGCGTTTTTCAGACATCTAGTAACTTTGTCATTTGTGTTTGACTATGGAGAGCATATATGTTGTGTGAACATTTCACTCTTTGTAAGAGATTATAATACTTTTTCTGTAAAAATATATTGACATTCCATTTATATTGTTGTTCTTTTTAATTTTATTGCAAACTCCAAATACTTGAAAAATTAAAATGAAGAAAAATGGTCTAAGCATATGTAAACAATGTAATGTAAACAAGCATACAGTTTATTTTGAGGGACAATAGAAATGTTCTAAATTGAATTGTCATGATGGCTGCACAACTCTGTAAATGATAAAATGTATTGAATTGTGTGTTAGGTGAATTTCATGATATGTGAATTGTATCTCAATAAAACTTTTTCTTAATAAGATGAAATAGCTTTCATTAACCCTATTAAGAATTTTTTTAGCCATATCTATCATTTGGAAATGATTTTTATGCATGGTAATGAGTATTTTATAGGAGATGATTAACTAAAGAGGTAATTTTAAATGTCATTTGATTTTAAATCTTTCTTTGATTTAGTGTTCAGATTGTATGTCTTTTCCCGTCCTGAATATTTCCTGTAGAGGTTCCCTGATAGTAGAAATCCATTTCATAACATAAAATTAACAACTAAAATTGGTGAGGAATAAATGAGATACCATATAAAAAAGACATAATATGTGGGACATAGTAGGTTATGAACTATGCAGTAACCTGCCAACTGAGTACCTACCCATAACTCAGTTGTCTGCAGTTCAGACCTGGTGGGGAACCACTCTATACTTACACATGAAAAGACCTGGTAAAGCATTTGGGGAAACATTTTGAATTTGTTTCTGTGACTCTAGATAGCTAGGTGATTAGATTAGCATGAGCAATCTAAGTTAAAGCATATCACTGTATAGTCCACGCCTCAACACCTTTTTTCATCTGAAACAAATCTCTGCCCCCTTATTTTAGCCTTACCTTCACCTTTCCCAGCCTCCAATACATACCATGGTCTAAGTGAAGCCTGCCGAGATTCCCTTTTCAATCCATCACTGCTTCTTGTTATTTAGCTGGAGAGGTCTTTGCAGAATGACATTTCCCTCCTGCAGTGCTTCTGGTGCCCCATTTAAAATGCAGCCTTCACATTTCTCCTAACCCTCACGTGCTTTCTAAATGAGAGAAAACTCAAACCTCAGCTTTTCATGAAGTGATTCAGAACCACAGAACCCTGGCAGGAGGCAATGGGCCCAGCGCTAAACTTCAGTGATTATTCAGATTCCCCTTATTTTTTAAACAGTTTCCAAGATTCACAGGTATAAGTCTGCTTGTCTTATTCATTTGCCTTCAGACATCCTTCCTTTCATCTCTCCTAAAACCAAAGCATGTATGCCAACTCCAGTTCACAAATATTTTTAGCTTTCTCATATTCTCATTTAGTTCAGCAGCATTTTCTGGTGTGTGATCTGGGTTGTCACTGGACTGTCATTTCTCCCTGCCCGGGTGTGCCTGAGCAGTTTTCATAGCTCAGCGATGAACCTTGGAAGAAAGAGGTTTGTAATGAAAGTAGAAGCACCAGCCTGCTCTTTGTAATCACTTCTTTGATCCTCCACCTGCCTTAATGTGGAGATGTCTCCTAATTATGGGACCAGAGAATTGAACTCCTGTACTTTAGCAGAAAGAATGAGCACTATGGCATGATGAGTGACAGAACTGATTCACCAGTGAGGAGGGGGCAGGTATTTTGGAAAACTATGACACAGAATTGGACATATTTGTATAACCTTTTCATGTAGGACTGTACTGCAGTCAGAGTGAGGGTTTTGATTTTCTTCATTAAAAGCTTATTAAATGAAGAAATAGGACAGTCGTTTTGCTTCGGTAGATGGGGGTCAGAGAGGCGGGCCTGATCTCCTCAGGATATTAATGTCTGCCTTCAGCCGGGGGAAATGAGCCGTCACTTGAGTTAGAGGCAGCTTTATGTGCTCATCACTAGGGATTCCCATATGTCCAGGGAGCTGCAACAGTAAAAAATGGCAGAGCTCAGTGGTAGAGTGCAGAGGGCTCTCATTGGAATTCATGTCAGTAATTCACCTCAGTCTGCCCAGAGCAAGTCTGTTTAATGTTGATCAGCTGTCCATCTGATAAACCGAATTGATATGGGCATTCCCTCCAAGGGCTGCCCTGACAGTGACAGCCGCTGCACCCAGATGTCTTGTTAGGCTTTTTTGGCAGTCTAAAGTATTTTTAACCCCTTTTGTGATACTCAAACCAAAAAGTACTTTTCAAGACCTAGCTATAGATGGCTAGCTAGCTTTCCCTTTGCTTCTCTGCCAGAAAACAGCCCAGGTTAAACTGTTTGCAGACACCAGACACTATGAGCTTACCCCTCCTTATAAGAAGCATCTAGTTAACCTGCAGGATAATTATGTGTTGAAAGTATCAAGTTTGTGAATGAGTTATTTGAAATAATTTTTCTTAAAATGTTCTTAAATACCTCAGTTACTTGGCTTGGTTATGCTTTATTAAAGTACTTTCATAGGTGTGTTAGTTGATCACTAAGCAGACTTTATGTTCATGCATAAAGAGTATCACAGATGCATCACAAATTTTGTTTTGCTTGGCTAGTTTCTAGTAATTACTGTGATCGCACCTTGCCGAGTTCCAGCATTCTCTGCTTTCCTCCATGTGACTACCACCAGTGGAGGCAGCTCACCTCTCTGTAGGTAGGTTGACAGGAATAGAAGGAACTACAGAAAACATTAATAGAGCTTTTTAAAAAAATTTTTTTTTAAAAAGTTAACTAAAAGGGGATGGATATGTTAATTAGCTTGAATATAGTAATCATTTCACTATATGTAGTGAAATGTTTATCAAAACATTACATTGTATACCTTAAATGTATACAGTTTTTACCAGAAAAAAATTTTAATACTGGACAATTTTTGGAAATAAATCAAGAGATAGGTTTTGTGTTAAGCTGTGATTATTTTTAAATTATTTTTCTGTAAAACTACTGGTAGTTCTAAATTTCTAGTACTAAATATGGGAGAATTTTGTTTTTTATTTTAAAGAACAACTTAAGGATTTTACCTACTTTTCTTTATATACCTCACTCCCAGACTTGGTGTTTTCATGGCATGGAAAGATTCTAACATAAACTTGATATTTAATCTCTTTGAATGAGACCAACTACAAAGGCATTTTCTATTTTGCCTCTTCTCTGAATACTCTTAACTTAAAATGTCAGGTGAGGTTTCCTAAAAGAGATAGTGACAGTTTAATGTGTGTCAAGCCTGGAAGTAAGCCTGGACATTCTTTCCAACTCTTTAACTTGTGACTTGATCTCTATTTGGAGGTCCCATTACTACAGCCTACAGCTTTAGCATTTGCATTTTGCTCTTAATGGTTGTGATTTTTGGTTTCAGTACTCTGGGGGTTTTTTTGTTTTTGTTTTTTAAGAGGAATGACCTGTAATTGGCAAAGCAGCCTTAGACGAACTGAAAATGATCTGGGTCCAGCATCCTTTCCTCAAATGCTGCAAGCCAGATACAAATGGCACGCACAAGTGACCGTCACACATGTGTGTAAGTGCAGACAGAACATCACTGGGCAAAATTGGGGGCCTAAGAGGGCCCCAAAGTGCAGCTTGAGGAACACAAAGGAGTCATTCCAAGACCCTCACATTTAGCTGCCATGGGAACAGCAAACACTTGAAGCTTTGCTTCGTTCTGTCTCCCAAAGGGAAAAGGTAATAGGGAAGACTCGCTGACATTTGTGGCAAACAGTATTAGCGAGGATGCAGTCTCTCTCTCGGGCTGCAGGACTCTCTCCTTTGGCTGAACTCTGAGAAACAAAAGATGTTTTATATATGCGTGTGTGTGTGTGTGTACATATATGTGTGTATATAGGTATGTACATATGCACACACACATACATAATATGTATGCACACACTGATATATTTAAATGAAGGTGTACACACTGTGCCAAAATATTAAATAAAAAAACAGAAATGCCAGGTTATATATAAAAGTTAAATATAACATATAACACAGGCCTAGAGTCAGCTCTTCATTGGTATCATCTGGAGATTATACACAATTTGTGGTGGGCAGGGAAGGATCAGTGTAAACAATTCAGACTCACTCCACAATACTGACCCTGGGAAATCATAGTGTGGCTCTTATACAAACAGACTCACATCTTACTTTTGTCCACAACCAAGCTTGGTAGATACCCAGGAGGACGTTGGGTTTCTCTTGATGATGGGGGCACCACACCAGGCTGTTGCTAACCCTCCCAGTCCTAGGAGCTTGCCTGTTATCCCTCCTTCCCTTCAGCCTCTTGGGTCTTTGCCATTCATCACCCAGAGCCTGAGGCATGCCCAGGTCACCCACCCTCACACCACTAACTTGCAAGGCTTTCAGGCAAGCAAGGTCCTTCATTATTTGTCCCTTTATGACCCCAGGATATATGAAAACTTATTTCTGTAAATGTTTGGCACCTAAGTAACATGATGGTGTGGAATAATATCATGATGACACAGGGAGATCCAGTGCAAGACATGCAGGGTGAGAACAAGGGGCACTGAGCTGCCCTTGCATCCCCACACCAATACCATGGCTTCCCATACATTTATGGGGGTGGGGAAGGATGTGCAGAATTAACAACTTCACTGGCTCCTCAGCAGCAAATACATTAAAAATTGAAGGCACCTTGAGGGCCTCACTATACCCTAGTCATAAGTCAGGTCACTCCTATGGAACTTGGTACAGTGACAGCTGGAAAATCTGAGTCGCAATTGAAATTGCTGCACCAAGAGTCCTTTTGATGAAGCTTGGCAAAACAAATATTTTTTGAGCAGATGTACAGCATATCCATGGGAAGGTCATGTGGAAGGTTGCTCTCCAGCCCAGTCAAATGATCCAGTCCACTCCCACTATTATCTCCGTCCCCTCTGAGTTTTTCCTGCTGGCCAACCTCACTGTACAGAAACAGCCCAGCAGCATCAGGGTCAGACATCAATGGTGGGCATCCAGAAGGCCATGTTGGAACACGCGTTGGCACAGGTCATAAACTTGGGGTTGAACTGCACACAGGTAGTGGGGCCTGTGTGCTTGCCATCTAAATCAGCTACTTTTATACCACTCTCTCCATTTCGGACATGGATCTTGCCATCCTCTGAACCAATCATAATAAACTGGGAGTCTAGAGTAAACGAGGCCTCCAGTGTGACAGCTTTGCTGTCGGCAAAACCCAAATGAGTGCATCACCACATGGGTGATGAGAGGGATAAAGCTGCCATTGGTGGAGATGAGAATGAGTTTGCCATCATTGCTGAACTTAAGTCCTGTCCACTCACAAATCCAATCATACTACATCTTAAAGGTCACCAATGGGTCCCTTATCAAAGGAGCAAAGATCATAAAGTTTGACCATTTCAGAATTGACACCTACAGCAAAAATTAACTTCTGGTTCAAAAGAACAAACTGGCTTGCCCTGTAGATGAATGAGGCCCTGGCAATTAGGAAATCAGAGCTTCCAGAGTCGGATGGTCTTATCAAGAGAGCCAAAAATGAAATTGTCATCCACAGGTGACATGGACAAGGCCACCACCGTTTTTGCTATGTCCAGGAAAGTATCTGATGTATTTGTTGTCATGCAAGGACAGGTGAATAGTATTTGCCCTCCTGGCAGTCATAGAGCACGATGGCGTCGTCGTCACTGCTCAAAATGACTGTCTCGCTGTTGGGGCTAAAGTCGAAGCAGTTTATCTTTTCTGAGTTCGCACAGAACACCTTGGCGGCCGAAGCTCCGCGGCGCTGTCGGTCAGCTTCACCCCTGCTGGACGCGGCAACTGCAGCGGAGGGGGCGGGCCGGGCCGCGGGCTGTGGAGCCTCGGTGTCTTCTACTCCTGCTGCAATGCTCTTCAGACTGGACTGCGGGGCTTTGCCAGTCGTTCCTCTTCGCAGTGGCCTCATTGTGTCCGCCATCTTGGGGCGACAGGCCCCCCAGTACTCTGGTTTTAAAACCAGAATCCTCGTTTTCAAATGCAGGAATGACACAAGAGTAGTTTTGAATGCCGTGGTGATGGCACCCTGAAATTTAAAGTTCCAGGTTCACTGAGGTTATCAACATAAGTAAATGACAATATAGGAAAATCATTATGATTCTGTAATTATTGCAGTGAATTGAGTGACTGGGAACTTTGAATCTGGTCTACTTAGAAAAAGTTAATATTTGATATAATTAGGAAAATATTCACCAAGAAAGATTATTTTACCTGGAATAAAAATCCATATGCATTTTATTTTTATTATCGTTTATATGCCTTGATATGTTACAGTTTAGTATTCCCGAAGTATATTTTAGGAATTCATTTGCTATTATCTGCTTCCTTGTGGAGCTTTGTCTGGGGCTTTGGGGGAATAAAACCAAAATCTCAATGGCAGTAAATGCAGTAGAGAAATAACGAGCAGGAAGTGGGGATAGAGAATGCTGATGGGATGTTGTAGATGAAGTAGTGAGGGAAGGTCTAACTCATCCCGACTAGGGAGCCAGTCACTGAGCTTTACAAAGAGAGCAATTGGGTCCAATTAGAGGAAAGGGCAAACACCCTGAGGCAAGAACTGCCTTAGCATGTTCAAGAAATACCATGGAAACTACCATCACTGGAGACGGGCTTGAGTGTGTGTAGGTGTGTGTTGCAGCAGGTGGAGAGCATTGGGTAGTAAATGAAGTCAGAGAGGCAAGGGATAGCGGAGCTGGTGCAGATTGCTTAGTCTTTGGAATCCATTGTGGGACCTTGACTCTTACCCTGAGTGAGAGTAGAACCGCTGGAAGATTTTGAGCAGAGGGAAGTGATAAGCCACATAGTTTCTTCATCTTCCTGCTACTTCATTTCTGCTGCTATTTTACCTGCCCCATTGCTCACAGTTATCTTTTATTTCTTCTCCCTAGTCAGTCATTCAGCAAACCTGGCAATTCTTCAGCCAAGTAATTATCTTATCACTTCCTAGCTATCCCTTTCCTTAGAGATCACATTCTAATCTTGTCACTATTAAATTACTAGAAAAATAGAAACAACTTTGGAGCTACAGGTTGGAAAATTGTCACGTAAAACCAGGAATCAACTTTTTACCAAGTTATTTGAGCACTCTAGGTTTCCTCATGAAGTCACAAGCAACTTGTTACTGAAAATATCCAGAAACTGCATGACTTTCTCCAGTGGGAGCTTTCACTAATAGGTCTCCTTTACAACTGAGATTCTCTAGAATCATGCTGTGGTAGCCTGGTTCTGACAGTCATCTCTCCCCACTACATGTCGTGAATTATACTAATATATTCCATTTCCTAAAATACTAGCTTCATCAGAGTATCTTTGCCTTGCTTAGCAACTCCAGAATTGCTGCACATTATGATTTAGAAAAATCTGAATTTGTAATATTTCAAGGTCCTCTTAAGTCCATGACTCCAACTTCTCTGTGCTCTTCTCTGTGTTAGATGAGTTTACTCTCTACAGTCCCATAAACATTCCATACTTACCTCCAAATCTAAATCTTTGATTGTTCTGTACCTAGAACTAAAAGTTTATTTAAAATACAAATTACTATTTGAAAATTTGTAAGTTAAGCATCTGCTTTTTCTGCCTTTCTACCAGCCCCCCTTTTCTTTCCTTCTGTTTTATTTTCTTTCCTGTCTTTTAATTTCCCACAAACTCAGTTGTGCTCAATACTCATTCATTTATTTATTCATTAAGTCAAGAAATACATGAGGGACTACTCTGTACCAGGCACTGACCTAAACACTGGGCATATGGTAATAAAAAAAGAGATATATTTCAGCCCTCATTTTACATTCTTTAACTTTTTTTTCACACCAATTTATCATAGACAGCTTTCCAAGTCAGTAGAAATAGATCTACCACATTTTTTTAATCACTGTTGAGTATTATACTGCATTGACATTTCAGCTGTTTCCTTTTTTTCTTTTGCTATTACCAAACTATATAAAGAGTGCTATTACAAACATAAACTTATATATACATATGATAAAATCATGCTATTATTTGGTAGGATATCAGAGGTCAAAAAATGTGCATATATTTTAACGGATACCACATTAACCTAAATAGTCATACTAACATTTGATAGTGTATCAGTGAAATATTTCCTATAAATGAGTGCCTTCAAGGATCAGACTGTTCAAGTGAATGTGTTAGCATGAGAACTCTGGAAGAGACTGGAGTCTCAATCCTGGTTCTTGTGTCCTCTGTGTTAAAATTCGCATAGCGAGACACAGCAGAGGAAAGGTTAAGTGAGAAACTTACTGAAGCAAGCAAGAGAGAGATATTACACTTCTCAAGGTGATGAGAAGGGGACCACATTCAAGAGGACACCAACACTATCTCACTCAGGATAAACATTTTGGTACAAAGGGATCTTTTTGCTCTCTCACACCAGGGGCTTTCCAGCTGTTCCTGGGTGAGGATTTCCAGGAAAAAGGTGGAAATTTCTAGAAATAGGCATTCCTTTCACTGCACGTCCTTCTTACCCATAATTCACTCTGTTATCATGAGCTGATACAAGTTTCTGTTAAACAGATTATAATAAGACAAAGGTTACTGCAGGATGGCTATCACAGTCTGTGCACCTGCGCCATCAGTCAGACTCCCTTTTTGGTTTTCTTGGCCTCAAAAATGTGTGCTGCCCTCCCACTAGTCAGAATTTTATCTGACCTTTTCAGGATCTGGTCTGCTGGGCATCCCCCTTTCTCCATTGCAGCCCATCCCTAGGCTAACCTACCTAACATATATATGATGTATAAGAAGTGGTCACAACTGACAAACGAATGAACACTACTCTGAAGATCATGTCCAGTTTATTTTTAAATACCGTGTTTGTTAAGCAACCATGCATTTGACTCTTGGGTCACCACCCTCACTGAAACTGGATCTTGATTTTTTTTTTTTGCAAAGTTAATTGACTAAAAATATATCGTTATTATTATACTATCTTTTTTTCCAAATTATTGGTGAGATTGAGCATCTTTTTATGTGGTTTTTGAGATTGAGCATCATTTTATGTGGTTTTGGGCCATTTGCGTTTCTTTTGGAATTACCACTTTATTATATCTTTTCCCACATTGCTCTTAAGCAGTTTATCTTTTTCTTGTTAATTTTTTATCCAATTTGGACATGTTCCACACACATGTTGAATAGAATCTTCTGTCTATTGTATTTATTGCAGTACTTTATTTCAAGTTTAAATTTGCCTCAGTTTTGTTGTTGTTTTATTATATAAGCATTTTTGTATATTTTAACCACTCAAATTATTATTTTCTCCATGGCTTCCTGACTTCTCCTTTAATTTTGTAAGACTTTGTCATCCCCATGGTGATAGGAATGTTTCCCTAATTTATAGTCTAGGCTTTTACATTTAGATCCTTATTTGGCTAAATGTGTTTGTCCCTATGGTATAAGGCAGGGATCAAACTTTTATTTATTGATAGTTACATCAGCATCTTTTGTACAAACAATATGTCTTTTCCCTAACAACTTGAAATATTATTATTTCCATAAATAATTTTCCAAATGAATGCTTCTCTGGGTTTCTTTCTGCTAATCTAATGGTTTGTTCTATTTGTGATATGACTATAGTTTTTAAATATTGCAATAGTTTTAAAATCTAAAACAACAGGGTCTCATTTTTTTTCCAGAATTTTTTTTGTAATTTTCAAATTTGTTCTTCTCACATGAGCATAGAAGTCAATTTTCCAGTGAAAAATATTTGGGGATTCATATAAAATATTTTAAATAAATGATTCTTGCTTACTTTTTTTTTTTAATACTTTCAGAAGCACTCTGAATTTTGTTCATTTTATGTTTGGGATTTTTATTAGTCTCCCATTGATATGCAAAGAGCCTGGGCTTTAAACAGAGCCCTGGGCTTGGATCCAGTTCTGCAGTTTACTAAGCTCTGTGAACTTGAGCAAGTCCTGAGCTATAGTGAGCCCAGCTCCCTTCTGTACTGGAGAGATAATAAAGCTTATCTCAGAGAGCTGTTGTGAGTTTGACATTGTTTTATTTATTAATCTCTTGAGTTATTGTTATGATTGCAAAATTATTTTATATAAAGCACTTAGCATGTAGTAATTAACTAACTCAGAGTAATTAATTTAGTAAGTGGGAGCCAGAATCACTGTTAGGCTTTTTAAAAAATCAAACATGTGAGGTATTTTCAGAAGAAATGATGTGGTATGTTGACATTTTCTTCAAAATAATCTGGAAGGAGAGCAAAAGGTATAGCTGAAACAAGACTGAGGTTCACAGAAGTTTTGTTGGTTTTTTTGTTTAATGCTCTGTTTTCTACTTTTGTATGTTTTAAATCTCCAAAAACAAAAACATACTTTTAGAAAGTTCATCTTTAAAAATGGTTAAAAATGACAATCCACATTTGTTTTTTACAAGTGAAATTTTATGTATTTGTTTTTATTATTCTCTGTATTATTTTAAATCTCTCAAAAAGAAGGAAAGCAAAGAGGGTAGGGGTAAGAAAATGAATAAATAAAAGGTGAAAGAAAAAGAAGACTCCACTGTCTTTTATATCTCCTGCTTCTGTGTTGAAACCACAATTGACCCTTCTGTTTTAACACCAATTTAAATGTAATAAAATGTTTTAAGAAATTTCAAGTTAATATAAGGAACAGTTTCTAATAAATAAAGCTATTCATCAGCAGACCTGGTTTCTGTATGCAGTTATCACTCATCCCTGGAAGGGGCTAATTAAAGTTAATTGACCTCTGGGGTCACTTCCAACTCTGATTCAATAAAGCTGACTTTTTAGTTTATGTCATTCCTTCCCTCTAGAAACTAAGCATAACAATCTATATATCTTTATAAAATTGATCACTAAGTAAAGAGTTATTCATTTAGCGTACATTTAAGCAACATAGGAAAGTATAGGGAAGGAGAGAAGGTGTCAGAAAGATAGAAGACTAAAGGAATAATTATAGTACAATAAATGACGTCTTCAAAGGCTTTTGAGCATAGGAGTTAACTCTAGGGACATGAGGGAAGACTTCACAAAATTCTTTAAGCAAAAATTTATCACTCACTTGGTACCAGAAAAAATTGTATGTTACATCTACACAAGGAACCTATATAGATATATTAAATACAAAAAGATTCTCTATTCGTAAATATCATGGAAACTATCTCTAATAGATTATATTAAGTGAATAAAACCAGAATGCAGAAATATGAACATAAATTCTTTACCATTTTTGGTGGTATAATTTGTATTGACCATGTCTTTCAGGCATTTATTAGGCTACATATAACAGGACTTGAACAAACAATAGTTTTAGAAGAGTGTAGTGTTTATCTCAAAATAATAAGTCTCGAGATGGGCACCTCAGAACTGGCTAGCCCTCCGGAAAGTAAGTCATCAGGGCTCACGCTATTTCTTTCTTTTTGCCCTGCCATCCTTAGGCTGGGGGCCCTCTTTAGGTCCTTAAGTCTCTACTGTGGCTCCAAGCAGTTGAGACATAGTCAGACAGGAAGAAGGGATAAGCCCACAAAGCCAAAGGTACATATCTGTTGAGTCTGTCCCCTTGTATCAGGAACTCAGTAGATTTCTCAGAAACTTCGCCTGGTAGATTTCCCACATTTTACTGACCAGACTGTGCTACTTGATCACATCTAGTCTCAGGGGACCTTAGAGAGGTGAGTGCTTTTAAGTGAGTACATTGTCACTCCAGATATAATCAAAGCTATGTTGGTAGTGAGGAAGGAAAGAATGGATTAAGAATGTCTGGGGATGTCTGCTATACTTACTTCTAAAGCTTAGGATACTAAAATAATAAAAATAAAAATGGAGAAACATTGAAAGAAAAGCATTAAATCAGATGAAGTTGTTTAATATATTTTTGAAAGACTGATGAAGAGTCTTGTAAAAACATCTATTAGTTCTCAGTTTCATTCAATGTGGAAATTGTTTCCCTACTCTGATTATTTAACGTAAGTGTTATTCATTTGTGATTCCATTTCAGTTAAGATTTACTGTGAAAAATACCCAAGAGCACTAAAATATATGTACAAAAATTGACATGGAGACTTATTGAGGATACTTTTTGAAATCTAATACATTTAAAGGTAACTCGGTTTTTTTGGGTGACTAAAATAGGAATAAAATAATGAGAAGAAATTTTCCCAGATTCTTTTATACTGCCACTACTTCTCTGCTCTATACTAATTTAGACTCCTGCATAACATAATCTAGAGTTTATCTGATGATAAAATTTTAGTGGGCGAGAAGACAGTACTAAACAGTGAAATTACCGGGCAGATTTAAAGATGATCAGTCATTTCATTTCTTCTTCCTACAGAAAAGTAGGTATGAATAATAACAATATTTTTGTCTCTTTTAAAATATTAGCTACCAGTCTAGTCACTGTTTTTGTTTTTTTTTTAATCCCTGGGTCTTTTAATTTGGGAACTGGAGGAAGTCTTTCTCCAATTACCCTCCTTTCAGTGGGGACCAAGGGCCTGAGAGTTTAAAGGATTTTCCTATAAACTGTCTGATGTTATCAGTGGAAGTAGAACTGTTATCCAGATTTCCATTTGGGCTAAATCCCATGGGTTGGTACTAATCAAGTGATTTAGGAACAAACTTAATTACTTTGCCCAGTTACTGCTCATTTTCTCCTAGAAAATTCTCTTCCATAGGACTTAGAACTAGGGATGAAAATTGAAGTTTATGTTGGATACATACCAGTGCTGCTAACTTGGCTCTTCCCCTCCCCTTCCCATTTACTATTCATTAGGTAAATAAGCATTTTAAGTTACCATTGGTCACTATGACAAGGTGACTCTAAGTTCCAGCTTTGTCCTTTACTAACTGAATGTTCTTGATCAAGTGTTTAACCTCCCCAGACCTGCTGTAATTAGAATCACAAGTAGATAATATAAAATGAAAGTTCTTTGTAAATGGTGGGTACTATACAAGTGATGGTTTTTCACTTTTATTATTACCATTGTTTTTGTTATTTCTGGCTATGTGGCTTTTAAATATTGCTATTTATTTAATGAGTGCTGTTTTATGATTATAGATGTCTTTATTAAAAGCTCACAATCACTCATTTTCATCCTTAGGGTAATTCAAAACACCTACAACTTCATGCTTGCCTACTTATTACTTTCATTCACAAGCTGAATTACATGAGAAATTTATCCAATGCTTACTCCTCCTTGAGTTTTGTACTTGCCCAGAATCTTTATTGTGTGATTTTTGTGTAATGTGACATTATATTTATACAGTGAATAGTTTTATAAACTAGAAAACAGGATACTCATATATTTTTATTCCTTTATTTTAGCATTTTTTAAAGGGTAATTTTAAATGTTAGCTTCGTTTTTTAAAAATGTTTTCTGTTAACTTCTCAGTAGTTTTACAAATCTTCATCTTCAGTTTTTCTTTAGGATGTAATGAGGTTTTAAACCTGATTTACTCCTTTATTGAGAAGCTGTTTTACTTACTGGTTCATCATCTACTCCCACAGTTTGTAATCAAGTACTACATGTACAGGTCATTCTTAAATATTTTTACTTTTTTTAAACAAAGGAAATACATTTAAAATTTATTTGAAATTCTATGACTCAAGTTGTTTCATACCTTTATATTATTTAATTTTGTGTGTAATTATTGTATTATAGTTCTTAAATTAGTACCAATTTTTGAGGCATCTTTTATATTTATTATTTTATTATTTTATATTTGTTTGTCTCCATATCAAAGGCTGTTGCCCTAAATCTAAAGCTTAAATTTGACCTTTCGATTAAGTCCTTTTGTTGTATTTTCCTTGAAAATTTCCAAGAGCTTCCCTCACTGATCTCTGTACTTTCACTACCTTGTTTTTCAGATTTTTCTTCTTATCTTCTTAAATATTCTATCTGAATCTTTAAAAAAAAAAAAAAAAAATCAACCCTTCTCAAAAACATTGCCTGTATAATAAAATATAGACCCTTTAATCTGCCATATCCTAGCTCCAGATTCTGTTTTCTCACTTATAAACAAAGACCCTATACTCTGGCCAAACTGACCTCTTCCCTCTCTCTTCTAGTTTTCTGCTCTGGCCTTCTAGCCTTTATTCTTGATCTGCCTTATTCTGGAGTTCCTAATCCCTACTATTACCTCTGTTCTTCCTCTCCAGCTATGAAAATCCTATATATCTTTTAAGATCCAGCTCAAATTTACCTTCTTCAGAGAAATTTTGAAAAATCTTTCAAGAGACATATGTGAGAGGCAACCTAAAACGGTAGAAATAGACTTGGTTTTGAAGTCTCTTGTCAGTTATCTATTATTGCATAACAAACTGCCCCCAAATTTGGGGGTTTAAAACCACCATTTTTTTCCCCCTAGTTCTGTGGACTGGCTTAACTGTTCCTCTGTTGACTTTCTGGGTTTACTTCTGTGGTTGCATTTATGTGAGCTTGACAAGGAAAGCTAGGTTTCTCTCCATGTTGTCTTTCATTCTCAGAAAAGACTAGAATAAGTTTTTTCACATATAGTCTCAGGGCAGCATTATTAGAGGATAAGCCCTAATGCAGAAACACTTACCAAGTGTGGCTAACAGTGGCCAAACAAGTCAGCAGCCAAACTCAATTTCCAAGAGGAGTCTATGCGTGCTGTAAATCACATGGTGTGAGTCATTGTGTAACAACAATCTGAGTCATTGTGTAACAATAATCTGTCACTATCTACACTGCAGTCCTAATGATTCACATTCCTTCCTTATGCAAAATATACTTACCACCTCCCATGACCGCAAAGCATCATCTATTTCATGGTATCAAGCTTGAAGTTCACAATCTCATAATGCATGTTTGGTCCAAATGTTGATGTGGCTCCAAGGGTACAGCCAATCTTAATCCTGAGACCTGGGAACTGAAAGGACAAATTATCTACCCCACCTCCAACCCAACTACGTAAGTGACGTATAGTAGTGAGTCAGGAACAAGATAACCACAGTAGTCTCTTCCTTTAAAAAGGAGGCATGAAAGGCACATTGCAGTCACTGATAGTAATTCAGAAATCCAGATGGGTATGCATTATTAGGACCTCCTACTCTAAGAGCAAGGATTATATTGTATTTAGAGCTCAGTTCTGGCCCTGGGAATGGCTCTGTAATTCACTGTTCTCCAACCTTCTTGGCTCTGCCATCTGAGCTGTTTTTCCCTTTCAGTATGAAATGATTCATATTCGTAAGCTCATTAACTGTTTCTGTCTGTGTTCTTGTCCTTAGAAAGGGGTTTGGGTCATAATTCAAAAAGACATAATCTCTAGCACCATAATCCCAGATGATAAAAATCCCTAAAGTCTAAAATCCCCAAAATCACAATCCTAAGGAGCAAAATACAAAAACATAACTTTGGGTGAAAAATCAAAATTCAGATTCTTTAGAAGAATTTTGAAGGGGGATTTATTTGGGAAATTTATTTTAAAAAGGACAGAACACTTCACTTTATATAGTAAAGCAAGCAATTATTAGGAGAAATTTTATCTTCACAAATACAAATGTACTAGAAAGACATCTCTTCATTTAGAAAAATGTTTCTTCATCTAACATTTTTATGTTACATACATAGTGCTTACACACACAGTTAATGTGATAATGCAGTTTTGTGGAATCAAATTTGTAAAAGATGCGTAAAACAAATTAGAACTCTCTAAAGGTTCATACATAATTTATATCCCCAGTATAGGAAATGATTCGAGATGAAATTCATAGCATAACAAATTGTAAAAACTGTTGCTGACAAAATAGTAGGGAAGAGGGGTCAAAAAAAGTAAACAAACTGAAAAAGAAAAATTCAATATATGAAAAAGTATATTACAGGGATAGATTATGGACAATTGCATGGAGGTGTAGCATAAGAGCTGACTGCCTTTCATGATCATTAACTATGCTTTACAGTCTTGCCTCTTGAAGAATAGCTGATTTTGTTTTTGTTTTTGTTTTTTTCTTTTAGGGCATGGCTCTTTGCAGAGAAATATGTTCACATTCATTTTTAAATTCTTCTATGATTCAGCGTATGCCAACATAAACATTTCTTATTAAATTTTCTCATCTTCCATATTGTGCTTCCATGTTGCTTTTTGGGTACTTGAAAGTCTATTCCACATGCACTCAATATAGACCACATATTTGGCAGAAACAATACTGATGATTATGAAGCCACACCATTTAATTTCATTAAAAAGGAATAATCTAAAAATAAGAGACTAAGCACCCCAGTGATTTAGGCAATAAGGCCACTGGATGTATGTAGTTCACATACATCCCAAGGACCCAAGTTCAAGACCCAGGGCTGGGGGGCGGACCACCAAGATGAACAACTAAATGAAATAATGTTTCTGCCTCCTCTCTCTTCCTGCCTGCTTGCCTACTTGCCTTCATTCCTGCCTGCACCTTTCCTTAAAAAAAAAAATAAATAAATAAATAAAAAAATATATATATGTATATGAAATATTTATTGTTGAAAACTAAAGTCTGGTAACTCATGATAAAATGGTATTATTAACATTCAGACATCTTACCTTTATGTTTTAGTCAAAGAAGTTTGGCAGAGATCACAGAACTTATCCACACTGCTCTCATTGTACATCGTGGGATAGTAAATTTAAATGAATTGCAATCTTCTGATGGGCCACTGAAAGACATGCAATTTGGAAATAAAATAGCTATCCTGAGTGGAGACTTTCTTCTAGCAAATGCGTGCATTGGATTAGCTCTACTGCAGAATACCAAGGTAAAACGGGCAAGGTTTGCTTGTTATGGATAACCTTTAGGTGCTCTTGTGGAGCCAGAGTTCACTAAAATTGTGTTGATGATGAAGGCTGTGTCAGCCAACGCCAGGTAAACCTGGAATATGCCAGGAAAGTGTTTAAATTAGTTTCCTTTTTTCTGTTATAGATGAAACTATTAATTATAGGCTAGCATTAAATATTTAATATAAGGATTTAACTATTACCTATAATCTCACTTATCCAGAGTCAGTTATTGTTAGTTAATATTTTGATATATTTCTTTTTTTTTTTTATTCAGACCTTTACATTTGAGAATTTTTTGGGTAACATTGTTGAGAACATTCATTGCAAGGGTCTTTTTTTTTTTAATCCTGCCTGTTTTTTCCTACTTCATATTATAATGCGAGCATTTTCCCATATTACCGACATTTTTGGTAAACTTTTTCATGACTGCATGGTATTTGATTATTTAGATGTAATATCATTTGATAACTCCCTCATTTGGAGATTTAGGTTGCTTCTAATTTTTTACTATCATAAATAGCTGCAGTAAATATCTTTACACATGAGTTTTCTTCATTCCGGATTATTTAAGATAAATTCTTAAAAGTGGTTCAAAGATCTTAAATATTTTAGTATTCTTGATATCTTTTTTCAAGCCACTTTCTAGGAAATTCTAGAAGTATTACTTAGATATCAGTTAGAATTAGATTTTCCTATAAAATAATAGGGACAGGAATTAAGCAGTCCAGGCTTGGGTGTGGTAGTTCTACAAAGTCATAACCTAGATTCTAAGGTTCTGCTTCTGCTGTCCCTTTATTAACACTTTACGGCCCAGATGCCACCGGTCCTCACTCCAGTCCATAGGAAGAAAGGAAGAAGAACGACAAAGAAAGACAGATTTCCTTCCCTTGAAGACCAGGTTGTTTTGGTGTGGGCCAGGGTGTGTTGCCATGTATCTGAGGAATGGGGAACCTGCACATATGGATTTATATTATAGAGCAAAATTTCCTGAACAAATATTAAATGTTTAAAAAAAGATCAAATTGGTGTACATCCTGGTTTGCTATGAATAGTCTTTATTCCAGAATCCCATCAGACTTAGCATTTTTCCTGAATTTTATATATGTACTTTTTTCCTCTGCTTCAGCTTTTGTCTGGTGTAGGCTAATAGTGTATAAGAACCATGTACATTGGAGAGAGTTATCATGTTAAGATATTATTAAATCTGAAAGACAACCAGCAGTAATTCAGCTCTTTTCCCAACCCTTTTAGACTTGTCCCAGTCAGGGACAGAATGCAGGGTACTTGCTGACACTACAAAGTACATTAGTGTCCAGGGATAACTATCCTTAGACATCAGATGATAGAAGAAGCATTTGACACTGCTGCCCCAGCTGGCTATTTGGTGAATTGTACTATGGTCCATGCATGTCCTTTCCACCAGGTAACAGTCCAAAATTTCAGTGGCAAACAAAGTTAGAAGTGCTTTGTCTATGAAATATGTATGGGAAATCAAGACTCATCAATTCTGTGTAGAGCAAGTATGGAGTAGACTGAACAAATTACATGGTACAGATTTTAATTTCTTTTGTTTGATAACGTGTTGTCTCTGAATAAACCTTTTGGCAGCATAAGCTTAAAAATGGAAAAATCTTTTACGTTTTCAAAGTACTGAATTTTTGCTTCTCAACAAAGTTGATAAGGAATATGTAACTTAAAAATATTTGTTGACGTTTACTGTCCACGGTGGAGACCCTGTTACTCTCACTTGACCACACAAAAATAAGTAGAGTCAAATATGCTGAAAGTGTCGGAATCTACTTCCAAGACTAGTAGTTAATTTATGGAGACTGCCTGAAGGTGGTGATTTAACAGATGCTGCTGCAGAGGTACACGCACACACGCGCGTGCACACACACACTTTAGTTAATTCTAAAATGTTATATTTTTTCTATCCACTCATAGAATCAAGGCAAAACTTCTGAAAGCATATATTCCATCAGAGGTAAAGCCATTATGATTGATATTGGAAATTCAGTTTAAAAATACAACTTCGAAGCCACCCTGGTGGAGTAGCAGATTAGTCAGCTGCCTTTGGCCAAGAGTGCAGACCACATATCCCAAGGACTCGACTTCAAGAGTAGGGACTGGGATGTAAACTAAGATAAACAATTAAACAAAGTAGAGTGCTTCTTCCTCCTCTCCCTTCCTGCGGGTCTCTGCTCAGCTTCATTCCTGCCTGCACCTTTCCTTTAAAAAAAAAAAGTTCAACTTTGAAGATAAAATTGTTAGTTTATAGTAATAATGTAAATTTTGGTAAACACAAAATATGGTGGAAAAGAATTCTTAGTACACTGAGAAATCAATGAAGTGATTGGAATTGGTTGTGGCACACACATAATTGATAACTGCATCCAAACAAGTGTCAGCATTCTACTAGTTGAAATAGAGTCTATTGTTACAAAAATTAGAAATATCTTTGTAGTCAGAATCATTGAACTACAAGATTTCAGGGATATAGCTGATGTTGGCTACAAAAATGTACTTATGTACGGTAGTGTCTTTATTCTCTCTTTATTTTCTATCATCAATCAGATTTTAGAATTATTTGTATCCAGCAATGTTATTGAACTTTGTTATAAGTGGGTTGTCAAAATTTTGGTGACTTTTTCTTCAGCGTTATCTGTAAATCTTAAATCAAGTGTTCAACCAATGGAACACCAAATGAAACTTTTCAGGAAATAGATTTAATGAAAACAAATCTTACATTTACTTTTTTGCCTGCAATATCAAAGAAGGAACTGAACAAAATAAATAGTAAGACCTTAATTGCTCTAGGAGATTGAAATTTGCAATTCTGTAATTGTGACTTGGAATATCTTGTTTTGCAGGGAGAATCTTTTGGTGGTACTCCTATTTTGATTAAATTATGCACATAAATGGATGAAATGAAATTGAGAAGGCCTAGATTTGCAACATTTAATTTTGGTAAAACAGTCACCGGAATCACAGAACAAATTATTTGATAAGTTTTATCTCATCTCTTACAAAAATATTTGTCACAGGGAGAAAGCAAAAAGATAGTACCTTGAAAATATTTAGACTGGAATAGTTATACTTTCCAATATAAAAAAATAGAATGGAGTAGCTCATCCACTTAAGAAGTTTGCTCTTGAGTGTACCAGGTAATTCAGAACCTGTAGAAAAATAGCATTTTCTCCAATTAAAAATATTATATAATTCCAGTAAGAATCACTTGAAGATATCAGTCATTTCAAATTAATCATTAATGCAACTATGAAATATATTCTTGGCAGTTTTATTTTTAAATGCCATTAGTACAAAATACATTCTTCAGGTACATGTCAATGGCACACTTTTGGACACAGATATAGCTAAGAAACAAAGTAGATGACTATCAAGAATAATTATTCTACTAGCTTTGTTTTCAAGTTCAAATAATTAATCCAAAGAAGTTCTTTTTTCACTTTGTTTTAATATACATATACATGTCATTTTTATTTCTTTTGGAATTTTATTTTTGAAAACAGTTTTTGAATAGAACTAATTGAAGCCACCAATATAATAACATCAATTATTAGTTAATAAATACATGTTTCAGAAAGTAGAACATTTTGATTATTTTAGTGCTTCCTTTTACTCTCAAGTGTCCCAGTTTGGATGATAAATTATTTGGTGTTGGCACGCCCTGGTGACCCAGATGTTAAGCTCGTGCCTGGGGCATCATAGTCCATGTGTAGCCTAAGGACCCAGGTTCACATTCTGGGACCAGGGGAAACAACTGAAAGTGATCAACTAAATAAATTAAAATAAAAAATGCTTCTTCCTTCTCTCTTTCTTCCTGCCTGCTGCCCACCTGGCTTCATTTCTATCTGCTTTCCTCTTCAAAAAAAAAAAAAATAAAGTATACTGTCACCACTTTAATGATAATTCTCAGAAACTATTTAGAGATCTTTCTGCTTACATCCTATTGGCCAGAATTCAGTGATATGGTCATACCTATTGTAATTGAGGCTGATAAATATAAACTTTATTGTGGGTCGACATATGCACAGTTAAAAATCTAGAAGATAGGGAGAACAGATACTGGACCCCACTACTGACCCCCCTACCCCATTCCACTTTTGGCTAGCACATATTTTTATAAAACAGATCAGCTGATTTTTAGGGAGAAGTTAGTATGTTACCTTTAATATACTTGTGAAAGGAGCACAGAAGTGAATTGAATTAGAAAGAAATTAATTAGTCATATAAAATGGAATAATAGTCTTAAATTACCCTCCAGAGATTTATTACCACTTGGGCATTCTTTTCATTTTATTTTCTGTGTGTGCAATCTATTTTGATGTGTCTCACTAAATTCTCTTGTTTAGGGATTTACGTTCTAGGAGAAGGATGAGTAATCCATTGTCCATAGAGCCACTTTGACTATATTGTTCATTTTCCCTTTTCACCATGCCTCCTGTGGTCTGTGATAAACTTTGGGCCTTGGGGAAGGAGGAGGCCTCAGAAAATATGGTTCTAGTGTAGTTTCTTGGTGCTGTAAGGGCTACAACCTTAAATTTCTCAGAATTGATCTCTTACAGTTACCCTACTCTAGAAGACTGTCTTGAGCCTAGGACAATGTAGAACCCCGGAGGCAAAAGAGAAACTCCTAGCTTTCCTCTAAACATTTTGCCCTTCCCTTAATCAAAGAAGCCATCTGCCACTCCATAGGTCTCCACTCTTCACCTAATCTAAAAGTGGTCACTGTTCCTTATCTCTTATAAAAATATAAAAAGGGAAGTTATTTGTCTTAACTTTCTGAATAACAATGAGTCAACCCTCCCTGGCACATGAAGACTATGTCTTTCCATGATACCCTGGTTCCCTGTCCCGTGCCTCAGCACAGGATATGGTCTTTGATCTGCCCCACCTACCTCCGAATTAACTGCCATGTAAATTCTCCACATGTATGTTGTTAAAATTAGACTTTTCTCTTACTAATTGGGCCTAATGTTAATTTATTTGTTCATTTAACCTATGAAGAACCTCAGAGAAATGTGGAAACTTTCCTTTGGTCCCCAAGTACCTTGAGCTACCCATGACTATTCTAGCCACACACACGGGCCATTAATGGGTTAGACCCACATAACTGAGAGTAAGAGATGTTCTAGACATGCTAATCAGTCCTCAGCATGACCCCTCTTTAAAAAAAAAACAACCCCAAGCCTTACTGCCATTAGACAAATTTCTGTTTTCTAAAATTATCAGTTTTAACTTATGCTATTCTGATGAAATCTTATATGTGGTTAAGTGGTAATATTAAGTTATTAAGTACAAATATAATCGATTTGTAATGACACAAACAAGTGCTCACTTGCTTTAACCACTTTATGTGAATAATATTTAATGTGTTCTTTTTTCTTAGCTACTTTGTATCATTCACAAATTCTTTCAGTGTAGTTCAAGTTCAAATAAAATGAAGGCTTTACTCCAATCAAAATCAAATCAGATTCAGTCTGTGAAATCCACTCCTGATGCTTTTACATTCAGAAGCTTCACTATAAAATGTTCCAGAATCTAAGACTGCCACCATCTGCTCCATTAGGCACTGGATTTATGTAGCACTATTTGATATACAAAAAATAAAAGAAGAAAGAAAGAAAGAAAGAAAGGAAAAACAACTTAGCATATCTAAGCAACAGATCAGCCTGAAGCTTCTCCTTAAAGTAAGAGTAATCAGACATTTACTTCCCCTTCAGTGAGCCCTAAATCTTCATGATCTCTGTACAGATTTGTACTTTTAGATTTGCATTTCATCAATTTTTGTCTGGTGAGCTTCCCCCCCACTACCCTTTAGGCAATGTTTGTGTTTTTTTTTCTTTTTCTGAATTTGATAGTTGTATGTTAAAATGAAGGTTTTCTTCTATCCAACCCCCTTGTTCATCCCAAACATGGATCTTCTGCATCATGTTCTTCAAAGGGTCAATATTACTGTCTCGCTTTTTGTAAAAGACCTTGAGTACCATGTCCAGGCATTCATAATTGTTGATATCCTACAAATCTGGTTTTAGTAGTGCTCTTTTAATCATAACAGGTTATTTCCAAATCATGTTAGCAGTATTTTAAACTAAGGAGTTTGTAAGGAGTAGCAAAAGGACTGGAAAGTCAAGAGTTCTCTTCGATGAAGTAAATCTCCCATATTCAGACCCAGTTCCCTTCATTTAAATACTTCTCAGTATTCCCACCTTAATGCTTTTTAAGGACTTTCACGTTTATCACAGAAGAGGACATATTTTATTGAAAGTTCCCAGAAGCTTAAATTGATTATACTAATAATCATGAATAGGGTTTTTTGAGGAAGAGGAGGCAATCAATAGTAGATATTTCTTAGAGTAATACTGTTTTCTTAAATTTCCTACATATGGTCAAACTTGTCTGAGTAAACTTGTATTTCTGCTTGATGATGTTTTGTCAACAATAACAATGTAAACAGAGGACCACAGCAATGAGGGAAGAGGCAGAACTTACCACAGACTTTATAGATATAGTATGTCACTGTCTTTTCACAGTAACAGCCCGCTATTTCTTTGAAGGTATATATTTAACTTGCTAATTAAAGTTACCATATTTGTAGCAACTTTAATATTTTATGACATTCGTTCTACCACTTTACCATTTTCTTGTGTTGCTGGATTTGTCTGGTTTTCCATATTATGTGTTTATGTCTATACTTCTGGGGCAGACTAGACCATGAGATGAAGGGTTCAGTAGTCACATGAAATTCAGCGCTGTTTTATGATTGTCAAGGGTAAAATTAGCACAGTCAGTTATTCTCCCTTTGGCTTCTCCCTGAAGATACTAGAGGTCTTCAAGGTAATTGCCGTAGGTGACACTTATATTTGGTGTATTAATCCTCTGGTGATTGTCTTCTTACTATTGCAGCAATACTGTAGTCACATAAGTGCGAATCAACAAGATTTTGAATTCAAGAGTGAATTTAAAAATTAATGCTTCGGTTTTCATTCATTTTCAATTTTGAAACATAAGGGCAATTTTTTTAGTTTAGTACTTCACTGTTTAAAGATTCTTGAAGAGACCTCAGAATATCCCTTTTTAAACCTCAAGTTGCCTGACTCCATTGAAATAATTTAGTCTATATGGTTTTCCTGTAGAACATCATCGAATGCTGAGATGATGGGGTCATGCCAGGGTCTAAAATTTTAGTGTTTGAGCATCAAGCTAGCAGTGAGCCATGCTGAAGAATTGGGGGGAATTCCTGAAATGGAAAAGCTCTGTAATTTAGAAATCTGGCTCACCCTTGCAGGTATTCTCTGATACCTGGGTTTATTTGTAGACTGGATTTGTTTTTTAGAATTAAGCCACAGTGCAAATAGGGCTATGTGTATTACTATGACTCTTTAAAAAGCAATCTTTTATTTTAGGGATATGATGATAACTCTAGTATTTAAATAATTGTATTCACCATGTTAAATTTTTTTATTCTTCGTATCATTTTCACTTAATGGACCTATCACTGTACATCAGATAGGAACTGTGACTTAGTCTACATCTTATCTAAATACCCCCAAACATTGTCATGATGTCACTTTTGGGGGCTACTCTATTAAGCATTAGTGATTTATATTTCTAAATAACCAGTGGCACAGATGTACTCCTTACATAGCTGATGTATTTCCTTATGTTAACTTTGTTTTCCTAAAGGCATAAATATGTTGTTTACAAAGAAGAATTTTGTTTGTATAAATATGCTCAATTTATGCATATAAATCTTCTTTTACACCATCTATATATTTTAACAAAGAGGCTGCTACTGGCTATTTGATGTTTGTCTTATCTATTGTATTCATTTTACCTTCCAATTCATGTTGAATGTAAAACTTAAAAACATGCTATAGCATATGAAATTTATGTTTTCTCTACCATACTCATTTAAAATAGCCATTATTATTGTTGTGTTTTTAATCTTGTCAGCGCTATTTTACCTGTAGAAATTATTGAATTATTATCCTTCAGCCTCTTAGTTCAACACTGAACATTAACGTTCTTTTCTACACATAACCCACTAAAGTGTATATTTTCATCACTAGAGTAAATGTGTTTAGAAGGTAAATGAGGTGTCATATATTGTAACAATAAAGGAAGCTATCTCTGTATCAATTAAATAGAGAAATCAAATATCATAAAATTACTATTTCAAAATCTCAAAACAAGCTATTTTTCCAGTTTCTCCTTATAATTTTCAAATATATCCACATGTTAGACATTTATACATTTTCCAAGCCTACTGCCTTGATCTTTAAAGTCAATAATTATTGTTTAAGAAATATACTAGAAATAAGAGAAAATAAAGTTTTCTTTTAAAATTTATAAAATTTATAAAATTCATAAAAACCTTGTACTTCGCCTTTTTTGTTGCCGTAAAATAATAGAACAAAATGTCTTTGGACATAGGAAGGCCAAATACCATCTTGTAAAAGGGACACTTATCTGAATGTCTATGTCATACCAGAAACCTGACAACAATAGCAAAAGAAACATTTCTTCCATATGCTTGGCATTTAAAGAAACCCATATTTTAAAAAAGTCTGTGTGTCCTGTGTTCTACAACCTGTATCCTCTGAATTGGGCAGAATTGAACCCCATATCATGGCATGCTTGGCCATGAGAGGCAGAAATGAATTGTTTATGGCTCTATTGCAGTACACTTAGCAGCCTCAATTTTTATAAATCCCACTTTCCACTTTCCAAAAGTAAAATCAAGGCAGGTTTTCCTCCTCCATCTTCGCTAACATAAATTGCTATTTCTCAAAACCAGAAGGAGAAAAAAAAATCAGTTTTCCAGCTTTCGTATTCAGTTCCTTTCTTTTGCCTTTTAAATTATTTTACCCAAGGAACTCCTTGAACTAAGAGTTTACAAAAGTGCTGGGCAGATAAACAATGATTCCTTCCTCTGCACCCTCTCTACCTGACTTCATGTTTCTTCTCCCCCTGTCCTTTCTTCGCCCCCATTAAACTTGTCCTCGGTGCCCCCTTCTTTGTCTCCTACTGTTCACAACTGAGTTAATATCACCTCAGCCGATCTCCAAAGACATCCCCTTCAGCCCCCCTTCTCCCAGTTTTTCATTTTTCCTCATCTGTTATTTCAGAAAAATTGTCATCTACTGTCTTTCCTTCTTTTCCTTGCTCTTTTCAAGAGTTAAACCAAGAAACTTTACTTGGGAGTTGCAAAGCATCCTTTTTCTTTTATAAAGAAAGCAGAAAATTGAATGCACCCTGGTGGCCTAGCAGTTTAGTACACCCACATTTATCCCAAGGTACCAGGTTCAAGATCCAGGGCTGGTGAGAACAGCCAGTGTGAACAAATAAATAAAAACAAAGTGCTTCCTCCTCTCTCTTCCTATCTGCCCGCTTGTCTTCATTCCTTCCTACACCTTTCCTTTAAAAGAAAAGAAAGAAAGCAGAAAATAAGATAAGCAACAATGAAATAATCATTAAAAAAAAAAAGAGAGTTAGTGTTCCTACTTGTTGAGAGTGGGAGCAGGACACCTGAAAGGTTTTTTCTGGGCTCCGCGAGGAAAGAAAGTCAATTAAACAAAAAGTCGAATAGCCAGGGCTTTATTGGGGTTTGTGCACCGGGGTGAGGTTCCCCAGTCCGCAGAATGAGGGCCGGGGAAGTCACGCGGAACAAAGAAAAACACACT
Organism: Solenodon paradoxus; assembly: GCA_004363575.1. NCBI lineage: Eukaryota > Metazoa > Chordata > Mammalia > Eulipotyphla > Solenodontidae > Solenodon > Solenodon paradoxus. The sequence goes on from RJWH01001143.1 coordinate 395,039, forward strand.
CTTTAAGCAAAGGAATTTCGCGGGCTTCCTACGTCGCGATTGGCGATTGGTCCTGTGATTCAAGTCTGACTTCAGCCACCTTTTTCCCCGGGCATGGCCGCCGTTCTGTCCCTCTGGGCCAGCCTAACGTTCCAACCTCTTTGATAGGATAAAGGGGCGCCGTGATGGTTCTGGCTACTTCCTTTGCTGACCGGGGGTTGGGGGGGGGGTTAGAGGAGGGGGTCAGAGGTCGGCGTTGTCTGGCCCAGTCTGGACAGGAGTAGGCTCTGGTCTGGAGCAGCATCTGGTTGAAGGTAACCCTGGAGGAATCTGAGAAAGCATGGGCCAAGCATTAGTAATACACAGATTATCAAAACTGGCCCAACAATCGGGGCCAAAGCGGAAAAAATCAGGGAGCGCCACGATGGGGTCCCCCCATTTCTAGAGGGGTATAGCCCTTTTTCAACTTGTCTTTAAGATTTTGGAGAGTGTTGACATTTTCCTCTTATCAGGCCGCTTTAGTTTACGTAGAAGCAGCACTGTTCCTACAAGAACTTGTTGGGCAAATGGGAACTCTTCAGCCCTATATCACCAACATAGCTGTCAATCTCTGTGGGAGAGATCTTTTACAGCAATGGGGAGCTTATGAAGCAACCGAACTCCAGCAGCAAAACGCGAACTAGAACTCATTGAGCAGCATGCTCAACAGGCCCAGATCCATCAAGTTGACCCTGCGCTCCCATGTCAACTATCAGCGTTTCCCACCATTCACTCTCCCACAGGAGTGCTAACTCAAAAGGAAAAAATTATTAAATGGGTATTCTTACCTAACCAGCCAACAAACAAACAAAAAAAATTGCAAACTTATCTTGAAAAGCTCAGTCTTACGGTGTTTTATGGTCGGCAAAGGTTGCACCAGCCCATCGCCTCTGACCCAGAGAAAATAATTCTTCCAGTAACCAAATTACAAATCAAAGAGGCTTTCCAAAAATTGCCTGGATCCACAAGCAGCTGCCGCTGACCATACAAGAGTCCTTGGCAATCACTACCCTCCAAACAAACTCTTCAACCTTCAAAACAAGTGATTGGATTTCACCCAAAAAAGCATCCCACCAGCACTGCAATCGGCCCAAACCCACTTCACAGATGGTAGCAGCAATGGCAAAGCAGCCCACTGGGGTGCCACAACCAAGGCTTGGGACACAGGACTCCCGTCCGTGCAGCGAACAGAGCCAGCCGCCGCCATGGGAGCCCCCAAAAACATCCCCCGACAACATCCCCCAACCTGCAAACATTGTCCCAGATTCTCAACATGCAATCAATGCTGCCAGAAACATCGAGACCACCCTTATCAGAACAGAAACAGATGAACTCTCAATTCCACCTTTCTAAGGCATAAGCAAGCAATATAGTTCGCCAATGTGTCCATTGTGGACCTCCCAAAACAACTGAAAATGGATAATGCCCCTGCATATACTTCACAGACATTCACTACTTTTTTAAGCCAGCACAGCATCCTACATGCCACTGGAATTCCTTATAATCCTCAAGGCCAAGCCATCTTGAACTGGCTAATCAGACTCTGAAACAGCAATTGAAAAAAAACAAAACAAAAAAAAAAAGGGTGGATAGGAAAGGGAAGTTCTTCACAGGAGCTTTTAGCCAAGGCACCTTTCACTTTAAATTTTTTTTGTTTTTTAATTTAAGGAAAGAAGATTCACAGGCCCCTGCAGAGAGGCACAGGGCGGTGCTATTCATGCCCCCAAGGGATTTACATTAACCTGTCTGGTGATGATAAGGAAGAAATGGGAGAATGGGAACTGGTCCAGGCTACAGTTAAGTGGAGGGGTCCCTCGGGGCGTCCTGTCCCTCTGGGCCAGCCTAACAACACCAATGTGTCCCAAGGTGCAGAGCCAGACCAGAAAAAATTCAAGGGAACACCTGATGATAGCACCTGGCACGTTTATTAGGAGAAGCACAGAGATACATAACTCTTCTGTGGGCAGGAAAGCTACCAAATGGAGTTAAGTTCAGAGAATGCCTTATATACACAGGGAGTGGAATTTTTTTCTTTGCAGGAATTGCTAAAGAGTGGTCATATGTTACTAATGAATTGTCTTTTCTGTAAGCCCATCTCTATTATACCTGGGGCTAAAGTGGTGCTGGCCTTCCTGGGTGGTATTGACCTGCCTGGCTAGTGCTGATCTATTTTTACCATGTCCGAGGGTTAACTAATGTCTTGCTGACCTCTGCAATCCTGCTTACGTGTCTCGAGATATCCTGTTTTTCTCTGTGCTGTCCCTCATCTCTGTCTTCATCCTCTTATTAAACCAGTGTCCCTTAACTGTCACTTTAAAAATCATTTAAGAGATATTCCCATTTAGTTTTGTTTTTCTGTGTTGTTTAATTGCAGGTGTTGTAAAGTTGTGTTTTTCAGTATATGATATTTTTAATGTCATGGGCTAACCTTGCTTTTGTGGGCTACTCTGGGAACCTACCCGCTGTGGGAGTCACAGGAAAAGTTCCCCCTTTTCTCCGAGGTTCTTCACAGGCTGGACAAATGAACAAATTAACATTGCATGTCATTAGTAAGAGAAAAGCTCCAATTTAATAACATGCATAAGGAAAATGTACATGTCAGTCAATTCTGAGCTAACCAGGGCAGACCACTGCTTTTTATTCAGAGCTGAGGCACAGAAAGGGTACCTGGGGTGTCAGGGAGGGAAGAGGGGTCACCACAGTCTAGGAGGAATGAATCATCTTTACTTCTAAAGTAAATGTCGTAATTTTGCTGTGCATCATGTGCTCCCATGTATAATGTGCACCTACGTTTTTGGTCCGGACTTTAAGGAAGAAAAAACTTTCATTTTAATTTTTTAATTCAAATTTTATTTATGTTTAGGTACTTGTTTATTGTATTATAAAAGAATTTTAGCATTTATTTTTAACACATAGTAGTACAAGAAATTTTATGTAACAAATAATTACAAAACAGTAGAACAGATTACAAGGTACAGAAGCTTTTCCTCCTGTTCCTCCACGACCTGAGGACACTCTGTTGGGGGAGATCCACAGTGTCTCTGGCCAGCTCTGTGGCCACACTCTGTAGCATGTTTAATACCTGTTGACTTCAAGCTTACAGTGTCTGTATTTTTGTAAAAATAGCAGCTAGATCGCTAGCTCCCCCCTAAAGCGTATGAAGAGAAATGTCACTCTGTTCACCTGTGGCAATAAAGTCAGCATCACCTATCTTAACAAATCAGAGTCACTACTCCGTGGACAACAGTCCGTCACTGTTGGTTTAATTTCATTGAATCGTTGGCCTAAATTGCTTTCCTTGCAACTTCATCGTAAATTCATCAAAACAGATCATCATATTCCAGGGTATTATTTTGCATACAGAGATACACTTTTAAGTCATATGCATAAATAAAAGAATTTAAAACATTTATGTAGATACAGAATTAGTGCTACCCATGTGTAATGCACATCCCTACTTTTCCCTCACAAATTGGTGCAAAACACTGTGCTTTATAGATAGCCAAATAAAGTAACTTCCCTTTCCATGTTCTTCTAGGGATTTGGGACTAGACCATCCTAGATTAGAAGAAGGCTAGAGGTCCACGGGGTGGCAGATTTTGTCTTTGCTAAGGAAACGGCTATAGGATTGGAAGAACTCGTTTGCCTGTGGAGTTGTTCTTCATTGTCCTTGGACTCCCCATTTCGGAGTGGGACATGTACAGGAGACCAGTTCTGAGAGGCTTATGTGGTTCTCCTTTAAGGGTGTTCTCCTTTAGCCCCTCCACCACAATTTATAACCTGTGTGTTGCAAAATGTGGCATGAAGTCCGAACAGTTGACTTACAGACAAAATTTCAAAATTCCGTGCTTTTATATCTGGTACCTGTTGTATTAGATTAATATTGAATTTAAACACCATAAGCAAAAGGAAACTGAAGAGAACCCAGAAGGATCCTTGTGACTATTTTTCATTAGTAGTTTCATATAACTCAGTTGTATTGATAATGATTTTGGTTTTAGTATTTCCGACTTTTTCTTAAATCGTTAGAGTTGTAAATATTCAACAAAAAAAAATTCCCTCTAAGCCAAAATTGGCTTATGGAGCCTTAACCCAGGAGCAGGTTTTATTTATTTAGCAATAGAGATTGGGAAGAGTCCTTCCTGGCAGCTAATCACCCACTGGAAGACTTGTGTGCCCAAGGCAAAGCTGAAGGCCATTATCCCAACAGGTCATTAACTGACAAATGCCTGACCCTGAGGTCATTTCTGATACTGTAAACTGTGAAAACATTAAAGTGGGCTTGTTGGAAAGTATGGCTGTGCCAAGGCAGTTTTTTTGTAAGCATTTTGGAAAATGCATTAAATTGTTTGTACTTACTCCTGTGGCTTGATTGTCTTTGTTCTGGGGCCATGTTCAGTGTTCATAAAAAGTCAGTCAGACACCAGTAAACACCAAAACTGCACAGTATCCAGTCTTTCATTTTAAAGGACACTTTCCCTATTTAGAATATCAGATTAACCATTTCATTTTTAAGCAGCTTCAGCTGCATTCTTGTGGATGACTTATGTTCTCATAATGTGTAGTGCTATGTAGCACTTATCTATTTCATCCTCCTCAGAGATAACATACAAAGTTCCAAGGAGAAGTGAAAAAGGTCTGTGGTCTAGTTCCTGTCCCTGGTTTTTTTCTTTCTTTCTCTTCTTTTTTTAATTAACCATTAACATTGAATAGCTCATTTTACCTCTCAGAATTTCAGGTTCAAATCTTTTTCTCCACTGTCTAATATCTTAATGACCTCATTTTATAAGTGAAATTAGTAATTTTATAAAGTAAAATACTTAAGATGTATTAAAATAATTACCAAACATTTTTAAAAATTCTTGCAACTTATATTTTTGAGTGCTGACGGCAAAGTTGACACAGTAGTAAGTGTTTTAAGTGAATTGACCCATTTAATCTCTCTTGAGGCACAGAAAAGGTTAAGTAATTTCCTCATGGTTTATTGAAATGATAGAACTTCTTTCTAAATACAGGCAGTCTGACTCCAAAATCTTTGTGGTTAAAGTAGAAAATTAACAAAAGAACCTTGATACCTTTTTTTGCCAACAATTTTGCAGTTACTGATTGTGGAATTTATAATATCTTAAAACAGCTGTGGTTGTAAAACTTTGGATAAATATTTCAATACAAAACATCAATAGGCGCTTTATAAGACATTTTAGAGAAACCACTAGTCAGTAAAGAGAACTTGGTTTCTTAGTTACCTCAACTAATGGCATCATTGTCTCCATCTCCCCTATTCTTGCCAATTCCAATTGTCCTGTAACTCAGCATTTGCAGGAAAGAGCCTAAACTCACAACAAAATCCTGAAGATTGCATGAAATGTGAAGAAAAACAAAGGAATCCCTAAGAATTGTTGCTAAGATCAGAGATGTAATAGAGGATTTAAAATGTTTTTATAAGTGTCAGAGATCTGAAGATGCACATAAATAGTCTAGCAATCTAAAGCGATTCTCCAAATAGTGAGAAATCCTTTGTGACAGATTTGTAATTAGAAACTTATATGGCTTCATTTGTTCAAGCCTTTTAAAAGCCATAAAATAATATGCAAATGAAAATTCTGAAAACATTGATTGAATAAAGTGACAACTGTGTTCAAATTTATTTTGAAATAACGATTTACAAAGTCAGTTCTCATATTGGAAGAGCATCGGTAGCTCAACAAAATTTTTCACTTGCATTGTGCTAAGTATTAAAGAATATATTTTAAAAGTCAGTGGTATATCTTTATACATTTGAAGATTTCTTATCAAAGGGTGTTTATTATTTGATTCAAGTGTACAATTAAACCAGTCTCAAGTTTCTACTATATGATTTTTTTTAAAGGAGGAGGGAAAGGATTACCTAATTTTCTAGAATGCAGTCCAGTAAGGCTAGTTATTTTTAGAATTTCATTGCATCACAGATTTTGAAGAGCTATGAAAGTATTTGGATGAAATATAATTACATTTTTAGACAGGGTGCATGAGTTTTAATGCATATGAGTCATGCTTTTATTTCTGTAACTGCCTTTGAAGTGCAAACCTTGGGATGTCTCTAAATTACAAACATCTGCCTTTTAGTGTAGCCCAACTTGAAGAAGAACCAGTTGAACTGAAAAATGAACTGTGTTACTTAAAAGACATGATATCCCTGGATATCCCTAAGTGCATGTGTGAATCCCAGAAACATCCTGAGATTTCTAACTCTGGCCAAATGTGGGCTAAGCCAAGTTGTTTTAATGAAGCTAGTAGGATCAAAGTTAAGAGTTAACATCAGCAATATAAACCAGCAAGATTGAAATTCACTCTAGCAAACCCCATGAATGGTTCTGTTTTATCCTGCCTCCTGCTCTTCTACATGCATTTAGTTAATTTGCATGTTTTTTGGTGTAAAATTATCAAATATATTGCAGAATAACCATATTTAAATGCACATCAAATATTAGGTGACTTTGTGTGTGATTCAGATGGCTAATCAAGGTATGAGCTATATAGGACCTATGTCAGCATGATGTTATATAATAGTTCAAACCAGATCACATTCTCTTGCATGGTAATGTCAGAATTAATTTCATGACTTAAGCATTCAGTTATAAGCAATTAATTATAATTTCATGATAATGCAAGATACTTGACACAACTAGCTTTTTTTTAACCTACTGGATCTATTTTTTCTTTATTTCTTATGAAAAGTTTCATCTTGATATAAACATTTAAACTATATGCCACATTTCCAGAGCTTTAATCACTGTTTAAATGAATACATAATTGTCATTGTTTAGTGATACATAGCAGGCCAAAAACCATGCACTTTCACTTAAAAAGTAAGATCAATTTGGGGAGATTACTTTTTTCCCTGTCACCTGTTCCCTTTTTTAAAATATATTTTGATTGCAATAACTTTGATTTTACACATTATTAAAATAAACTCACATGCGTGGGTTCCCGTATGTGCAGTTTCTCCATTCCTCAGATATATGTAAGCATACCCTGCCCTCCACCAAATCACCAAGTGTTCTTCACCATTGTCCAGTGGGCTCAACCACCACTTGCCTCCCTCCCCAACCCCCACCCATTACAGTCCCTATTGGGTACCTCAGTTCTAGTGTAAGTGTCCAAGGGTTGGTTTTGTTTCATTTGTTCCCTTGCTTTGTCTATTCACATTACACTTATGAGAGAGATGATCTGGTATCTATCTTTCTTCTTTTGGTTTTTTTCACTTAGCATATGGGATTACTTTTTTGTTATTACTAAAATAAATCCATATTTTTGGATAGTTATTCCTCACAATATTTATGAGTAAAATATGTATAGAGCTGCACATTTAGGTATTTTTTTATTATGGGGCTTACCTACTGATAAAGAGCAGATACCTTTTCATCTAGATTTGTAAACTGAGAGCCAAAGAAGTGATATGGGTGGCCTGATGTCATGCAAATCATCTCTGTACTAACTTTGTAAGTGATCAGAGACATATTAATGGCCTTTATCTTAATAGGATCTAAATAATTTCATTAGCACAGTGTCAGGCACAGAGTAGGTGATCAGCAAATGTTTATGGAAGGCATGCACTAGCCAATATAATGTAAAACTTCCACCCTTCATATTCAAGCTATTTTTTTTCAACTAGTACCTATTTTGTCCAAATTTTATCCTCTGTGATTTTATACTCTTCCTTAGTTCATTGAATTTTCCTGAACCCTTTTTGACAAATGTTACCAGTAGTTAGAGTTGATAAACCAATGTATCAGCTGTTCTAAATTAAAAATTAAGATTATCAATTTGCTTAGTTTTTGCTGCACCTGTCCTACGGATAGTGCCATTTCTCTCTCTGCTCTTCCCCCTTAGCCAGAAAGAACTTCCAGCTCACTAGAACAGATTGTCATCCCTCCCACAAATAAGCAAGGCCTTATACATTTGGCAGCATTGAAAAGGATCCTTTCAAAAAACTGAGTTAGGAGCTTCCTCCAGAACTCCTGTGAGTTAGTGCTGTGTTTATTGCAACAGAGCTTTCATCATTGTCTTCATTAAACCTGGTCTTTGTGTGATGGGAAGGAGTGGAGAGAAGCATTCTTTCATAGACTTTATCAATGGCTTTATTAAAGCCATTCATTTATATTAATCATCATGCAAATTAGGGCTCATCTGGGTTGCTTGTGCCAGGTGGTGGGTGAGTCGATTCACCCCTTATTTGGACACTCCTGCTGCTCCCCACGTTCTTCAGAGGTTGATTCTCCACTCGGGCTGCCAGCCTAGAAACTCTGACTGGGCGCTGGAGTCTGAATTCACTTGGCACGAGACAGTTTGTTTAAACCCAGTTTGTAAATGATAAAGTAGTTTACAAATCTTAGATGTTATGATTGATCTCGATGGGACTGCATTAGTCCTTAACTATTCCCTCTCCCTTACCTTGGTAATGTAACTCTTTCAATCAAAACTACTTGAATTGTCTTTCATTTGTATGAACAGACACTAAAGATTGAGGCTAAATGCTCTGGTTACCATTAGTAGGCTTCAACATGCTTTATAAAAGTGTTTTTCTTTAAGACATTTTCACTGACAATATAATTTTTATGACTTAAAAAAATCTTGACAATATCCCTTAAGATGCCAGAGCTCTTTGAAAAGGACATATTTACACTGAATCTATCTTTTGTTCCATCCAAGATGTATAGGAAAATTAATTCTTCCCCAAGGGCATTTTACTCTTGCTACAGCTTCATGCAATTGCTATTTATTCCTGGAGATTGGGGGAGAAGTGCAATAAATTCATGTGTAATTAATACCATCAGTACTGCAGATGCGGTCACTCTCATGACTGTTTCTTTACCTAGCAGCTGTTAAGAGTAGTAAAGGTTGAGGGGCTGTGTGTTCATTTGCCTCCTAAATGGATTGATGGATCACACATTGTCTTGTGTGTCTTCCACACTGTAGTACAAACCGTCAATAAAATAGCCTTCCTAGTGCAAGTTTTTGAAAGAGTATTACGAATTGTAATAGTCTTCATTGTTTTTATATACCAAGCAAATTATGTGGCAGTCTTTTTTAGGTGACCCAAAATACTGCTCTACTAGTTTATTACATCAACCCTGATAACTTATGATGGCTTAAGCTTTAGTTAGACTACACTCATTTATATTACATTTTCTGAAAGATTTACTTTTATTTTACTTTTCGTTTAGGATATGTGCCCTTTTGCTCAAACCTAACTGATCTGGTTTACTAGGTAAACATCTACTACTCTGTTGACTATTCCATCTGTCAAATGCTAACTGATAGTACTCCTGAAACACAGTTATTAAGAAAGACACAACTTGTCTACACAGGATGCTTACCATTACCTATGGATCTTATTTTTGCTAATCCAGGGACTATTAATTGATATATTCTATAAATCAGTTTGTGGGCAAAACTTAGTTTATAGCCTCTCTGAGACTGAAAACAAAGTGTGCTTTCCCTGCCCCCACCCCCACCTCATCCCCTGGAAGAAGGTGTATTGTTTTATCTGATGACAAAGCAGCTTTCTATACCAAGCATCTAAGAGTACAATAAAATGGCAGAGAAAATATAATACATTTAAACCCTTGTAAATTTAGCAATTATAAATGTAGGCAATTCTGAAAAACTAAAGAAAGCGTTATAATCAAAATCATCCAGACTCTTAACCACTTAAAAATTATTATTAATATTTTTTTGCCTTTCCTTTCAGACTTTTTTTTTTGCATATATGAATACATAGATTGGCCTCATCTTTATTTTAAAATGTGTTATTCTGGTGTGTAACCACTTTTTTTCTCTCTCTCAAGAATATGTAACAGACTACTTTGTATGACAATGTAAGTGAGGGTGACTTTTGGTCATTCTTGTTATTATCTTCTACATCTCTCCATTTTTATTCTTTATGATGAGAATTTTATATAACTCATGGCATAATCTTTGCAACATCTTTTATAAGGGTACCCATTACTTTACTTTCTCAGTTTAAAAAAGAAATCACTGAATTATAGTTACCCTTGCCAGAAGATAAAGAATGAAGCAATTACATACATATCCTCTGAGGGTGGTGAAATTTGTCCTATAAATAAACCATTAAGAAATTTATTCCAAAGGTCAATTGTATCCTATCTGTAATAGTGCTGAGGTTCAGATGCATCTGGCTATTACCTATTCCTTATCTTTGGTGAGTGGGTGGTGGCTGAAGTGGGAGAAAGAAACAGTTTGCTTGAGAATAGCCATTAGATGTGCAATGTCCACTTTCCTCTGTGGCCTTCTCCTTGGTAGCCAAAACTGAAATGATAGGAGAAGCAAACACTGGTATTGTGGGTGGTAATAGCAGGCTGACTGGAATCTAATGTGTTACTCAGAAGATTGGCCAATAGCAATTGCTAGCATTACTGTTGAGTCACATTAAACCTATGACACAGTCATTTGCATTTGCATATACATGTAAGCAATTCTGCTACTTTTGCAACTTCCAGAAATAGAGAAACTTAACTCTTGTTTAATTACTCTCTGGATAACTAAGGTAAGCTCTATAACATTAATGGTGATCTATATTTATGTCAAAATATATTTGAAATAATGTTTCAGAATGTAACAAGTCAATATTATGGACATCTCTGATTTTGGTCAAAATAGTCTTTGCATGGATTCTGTTGTTGAATTAAAACTCACTTTGTTATTCCAAAATATTTGGACACCCAATTTAAAAAATACTATAATCTTGGTTTCTATGCTGTGCCCTTGTCTATCTAAGACTTGTATTAAATAAAGAGTAATGATATAGAAATATAGAATAAAAGTTAACAATCACTGAGATTATGTTCCAGATTCTCTTCTGAGTGCTCTATATATTATTAGAGAGTAAAGTGATATGGCAAACTAATGCCATTATTTGTTTGATGCAACTTTGCACTTAAATCGGATATTCTGAATCCAATATATATGAATTATTCCTAAGCACGAGAGCCTTCAAGACCTAGAACTCAGTAACGTGACCTTTAATTGACCCAGCTAGGACTTCTTTGCCAGCTGGTGGGGTGGGTTACCAGTCATAATGGCTTTACAAATAGAAATCATTTTAAAAAGGAAATTGTTTCATTATGATTCTAGACATTAGAACCAAGGGGGTTAGGCACAAAAAGTTTCACAAAAACAGCAGTCAGTAAAGTTCATACAAAATGAAAGTTCCTTGTGAAGAGAACAGATAAAAATAGTAGCATGAGCAAAGTTGTCTCGACATTTACAAAATAAAGTTTTCAAGTTTACATATCTAATTATAAATACTAAGATACACATTTCTAGAAGGTCAGAATCTTAGAACCTTAAGGAATTATATTTTACAACTCCCCTTGTTTTATAGTTGAGAAACAACAAAGCTCAGAGAATGTCATTTATTTGCCCCAAATCTCACAATGAATGGTCGACCTTGAAGTAGAATCTGGATCCTCTGGCTTCTAGTGCTCTGCTCTTCTTCACATCAGCCTTCTAATCTGTTTGACTTCCAACTTTGGCTAACATGAGGCTCTTTCAGCCTATGTCTTTCTCCAGCAGAAAGTATTTTCTCGCCCCTCACAAAACACACCCTGGGTCCAAAAACAAAAACGCTTTAATCTTCCTGGACTCGAGCACCAAGAAATAAGCGATTAGCCTCTGGAGGTCTAACAATTAGTCTTCTTGATTCTCCTCTGACTGCCATTATCCTCTACCATTTGGGGTTGCCTGAACAAATCATTTCTCAAGAACCTGATGGAGGGCAGTGTCATTAAGTAAGTACTTCCTTATATTTAAGTACAGTAAGTATCTAAGCAGGTGGTTACCTGCGGTAGTAAACCATTTAATGAAGAAAGAAAACATCAGTTGATTTAATGATTGCATAACCCTATGATCTTTCTAGAAGTACTGTGATTTTTTAGGGGGGGGTGATTCTTAAATGCATATTTCTTTGGTACAGTTTTTAAAATAAAAATTTCAGGCAATGCAAAAGATTTATGTGTGCACTGAGTAAATCACTCTTGCTTGGAACATATTCAACACCCCAAGGCTATTTCTTCTTTTCATAATCTACCTTCCTTGTTAGCACAAAGCTTTTTCCTTGGTGGTTGTCATTAGCTACTGAGGGTTACTCTGCCCAAGTAAGTATGGCCATTTGGAAATATATTTATAAGTTTTGGGCTTGTCTGCCCATATTTTCTAATTGCATTAAGAGGAGAGTTAGAGAGAGTTAGAGAATATACATAATGCTTTTGACTGGAATTTCAGGGAAGTAAAGAAACACTGGTTATCCAGAGCCAGATCCATTGTTAAAAGTTCATGCCATCATTTTGGCCTTAAGTGTCAGATTTTCTTTTTGTAAATCCCTCTTCACTTTACCAGTGCTGGTCTCAGAGCTCAAACTGTTTCAAAACCATAACATTTCTTAGTGAGTGATTGATCTGTATTATGTGTCCAGCCATCAGGGGGATCTTGGGATGTTGCTTGTATAAACTGTAATCCAATCTGACGCTGTGCATTTAGTTACAGTCTTTCATAGACCTATTGGAGATATTCTATCCTCCTGGATTTGGGAATAAGGCTTATCTGATACCTTTAGGGGAAAAAAATCCATTCATTTTTCTCTCTTCCCCACTTAAATAACTCAACACATCTGGTAACACTGTAAGATCATTGTCCTTCAGTTCCTCTGCAGCTCATATTGCTACAATATTTCTTAAGTATTTGGTTACCCAAAGAGCAATATGATTTAAAGGGGAAAAAGGACTTTGTATAAGTCTCACAAATTAACCCATCTGCAGACCTAGAAAAAAAGCCTTTAATCAGCAAAATTTCCATATCAGCAGCCTTGTATATGTTACACAGTATGACTGTATAATTCACAATATGAATTTGAAGATAAATGTTCATGTTAAAATTTTAAAGGAGGTCATTTTATAAACTAATGCAGTTCACCTGTAAGAGTCTGTTTATTAAATCCAGGGTACCTGAGACCGAAGTACTTTGTTGTTTGGATCTGTATCCTCTGGCTTAATAATGTCTTCAATTACAAGAGTGATAAAAGCTGAAACAAAATCCTTTAATTCAATCAAAACTGAGCTAAATTTTCGGAAGCGAAGAGTGGGAATCAGAAGCAGGACCACATCATATAGGAAGCTAAATATAATATACAAGGTATTAAGACTTCCTAAGAAGTCAGTGGGGTTGCCCTGAGGAACTCTTGTTTGAAATGGCTGCACTGAACATTACAATGAATACCACTATTTTATTCTCTTGAATTAAGATAAGTTATGCAAACAGCTCTAAATTGTACAGTAGTTCCAAAGAGATCATTTAGTATGTTCTGCTTGTTTTACATTTTGGAACAAGTTCAAAGCTTTTGATTTTGCTTGGGTTTTTTTTAAAGCCTGGGCCTCAAAAATAATGCAGGTTTGGTTAATATAATTTAAGTATTGTGATTCTGTGAAAAAATATCAGTATTTATCGTACATTTGACTCAAGGACACTGCACCAAACACATCCATAGCGCATTTCAACAACAGAATAAACACAGTAGAAAGGTTAACTGTGCTTTTTGCTTTACTTTCTGTGTTATGTATGAAAATTAGCATTGTGATGACTCCCAGGATAGATACTGAAAAGGTATCCACCTGCTAGAAATAAATATAGAGAAAATAAATTGAGTTAATGTTGCATTAGTTATCTGAAATTTAAGTTTATGATCAAAATGTCTGTTACTGGATTTTCATGTAGTTAAATTCTATGCTTATAGGAGTTTTTCATTTAGCTTGAATCTGAAGAAAAAAAAATTGGATCATAGTTCAAATATCCAGGTGGACAATGCCATTTGCCAGGATCTTTTCAATTAACTCCATTTTTTATTCTGTCGAGCACAAACACTGTCTTGCTTGTAATCTTTCTGAGACATTCTAAGGTAAAAATGGGGATAATTTTTAAAATTATTTCTTTTTCTTTTTTTCTTGATTTTTAGGTTGTGGAACTTTTAGCGAGTGCTCTTATGGACTTGGTACAAGGAGTATACCACGAAAATTCTTCTTCAGCAAAGGTAACGATTTGATAGTCGTTATAAAATGTTAAGTGTTAAACACCCTCTTGGCAAAACTAGAATTGATGAGTGAAAATGTCATTCTTGTTTTGTGTTTAAATTGCACATGACATTTTTTTTAGATTAGTGTTTTGGCTACAAATTCATGGCCATACGCTTAGTACATAGCAGATTTAGCCAATTAAAACAACCTCTTATCCTCTGGCTGGATTCACAGTTCGTTCAATCTGCAGCAGCCCAGTAGACCCCAGGACTCTGCTGGCTTTCAGGTAGCACTCTCACCAAGCTGGCAGGCTGGGGGGCAGCTGGGACCTAGGTGACTGGGCCCAGCCTTTCCCCAGAGGAGGAGCCCATGTCCCAAAGGGTAGATATAATCCCAAGAAAATAACTATTGGGGGGTAGGGGGGTGCAGTGCAGTGGGGAGAATTAGAAAGGAATATCTTCTGTATCCAAGACCCAGAATTTACTGAGCTATTCAATTCTCTATGACAAGGAGTAGGGTGGTTGCACAATTGGATTATTTTGATTAATTTTAAGATCTAGCATTAAGGGTTTTTTGTTTTTTTTACTCATTCAGCAGTACATCTCAAAAAGGGTCAAATTTTATTTCTTTAAAATGCAGTTATTTTATTCAGTGTAGGCTATTGAATGTGAACCAATTGCTTCCTTGACCACCGCTGTCATTTACCACGGCCTGTACTGTTATAAAGGGTCTTCTTTTAGTGCTTCATTATTTGACACTTCCACTGAAATAAGAAAGATGCATTTTACTGGAAGTGAAACACAGAGCAACACAGATATTTAAGCTGTTTAAATATAACCCAGGGACTCTGGATGGTTCAGAGAGTAGTTAGTGAAATATGAAGAACACCTGGGACATTTGGGTCAGGGAGCCAAAGCTCTTAGTGGGCTTTATCTAACTTCACCCAGCATATTGGTGTGTGGGGACCTGGCCGCATATAGGACCATGATGGACCCATTTGCTGCATTTTTCAAAAATGTACTATACTTTACTACTGTGACTGAGGGTTAATGGCAGATAATAAAATAAAAACGCCTGGTCTCGTTCCACTCATAGAAAGCAAGCTACCTTGCCTATTATCATGTACGAAGAAGACAGAGTTGCGGTGTTAGTCTGTTTCTTTGTTTAGCAGAAGTCCGGCCAATAGTTACAACTGCTATCCCCACTTTCCATATGTGGACGCTGAGGTTTAGAAAAGATGAATTTGCCCAGTCTCACAACTTGTTAGTGAAGAGTTTAATTCCAGAATTCAGGCTCTTCACCTCTCGTTCTGCTACCTCTGTATTTTAATGAAACTGTTTCACTAGCATCTTTGTGCCATGCGCAGGATCCCACACAGGTGGTGATTACAGTGTTCTTTTCTGGCAGGGAGGCATTACTTTTCCCTCCGGGATCTTTTGAACATATATAACTTAGTTCCATGTGAGATATTATT
The DNA here is from genome assembly GCA_004363575.1 of Solenodon paradoxus. NCBI lineage: Eukaryota > Metazoa > Chordata > Mammalia > Eulipotyphla > Solenodontidae > Solenodon > Solenodon paradoxus. The sequence goes on from RJWH01001143.1 coordinate 410,597, forward strand.
TTACAGTTTAATATCTGTTCATTTTTAAGAGAATGTTGTTTTAAAGATCTTGATTTATCTATCCCACTCTAATTAGCCAAGTTCATTAACAGTTTTGTAAACATTCGTGAAGTACTTTCTCCATGTCAGACAGACCTAATAGTAAAAATGTAATAAATGCTTAGATAGCAGTTTACAGTTTACTTTCTTTCTATAGTGTCACCAGTGAAAAAGGTGATTTTATTTTTTGGTATACCCATTTTCTAGAGGAAGAGTCTAAAATTCAGAGATGGAAAATGGCAGGAAGGTATAGTATCTGGAAATGTTTTGTTAATGCATATTTGACCATGACATGATCTGAACCCAATGTTTTTCACTCCAAGTTGCATATAATCTTTTTTCTTCTGGGAAACAGAAAAGCGGGCACAACTAGGTCTTTGAAGGACTGTTGATCACACATGAACATCACCAATTGCAGGCTTTCGTTAGCTAACACGTTTTACTCCGAAGAATCTGTAGCAATTCTGTGTTCAACCATTTTTAAGCAGTTGCATTTCTGAATAAAGTCAAACCATTTAAAGAGCTGTTCTTTTTTTGTAATGGAAACAAACACTGCATAGTCAACCGAGGCAGCCGAGTGCTTCTTGCTGCCTCGGTGTGTGCCCCATATCCAATTTAGGTTAACCACATTTCCCCACATTTCCCTTACCAGCCAGAAAAACCCTGGCTTTCTCTCCCGCTCCCACCCCCGCCCATTTGGAGTGTGCTTGCATCGCCATGGTTGTCCAGAATGTGGCTTTTCTAACTTCACTCAGGAGTCACTTTAGACACAGAAAGAACACTGCCCCACGTGGAGTGCCTTTCAGGCTTTCAGGTCCTGGGGTGCTTGAGAAGCAGCCACAGTGGAGCTCATGCGGGAAGCGAGTTGCACACCTTCTGTAGCCTTGAGCCAGTTCAGCACACCAGAGAATTGCTTCGTGATTTCAAGGCAGTTGTAAATCATTTCCTCTCTCTAGGGGTAACTGGAGAGAATAACAGTCTGTTTCTGTGTGGCTATTAATGCGGTGATGGAGAATCCGGGGAGTCCAAAGATTGCTTTCTGCGGAGTAGTGTCTGTGCAGCGAGGGTCGATGCAGCAACGCAGGTGGAGAGGGATTCGCAGGGGACGAGTTTCAGCCACCTTCTCCCGCACAAGTTTGTCATTTCCTAATCCTCCTTAAAGCTGTGAAAATCTGTGTGACTGACGGTAGTAATACTTTACAGATTGTAGGTGAATCGTGATCGTGTAAACATTCAAAGTCATTTAGGAAATTCATCCTTTGTCTAGCACTGAAAAATAGTATTTTATGTTTACCTTTGCTAGTTTTTAAATCATTTCTGGATAATAAAAATTACTTGTTGTGTTTATAGTATATCCCACTCCCTCACATTTTTTGCTATTAATTGAAGAAATAAGCATATTAAATAGAAGAACTGCATCTTTAAATGGTCGCTCGCCATTTGAAGAGTTCCCCGGTAAGCTCTGCCTGATACGTGACACTCATTTTATTCACTGTACACACTAAATATTTTACATTTTAGCAAAATGGGCTTTGAATTCATAGACCTCTATATCTGAATTTTTATAGGGTAATCATAACTTTTTAACTACAAAGTTAAGTATTCATTTATTAATTGCAAATTAAAAGTACAGAAATAAGTCAAGAGCAAAATAAAAATTATTCTATATAAAACCACCCCTCCATAAAGAATTATTATTATATTTTAGGGTATTTCCTTCTAAATTTCATTCTGTATCTATCCAATTTTTGAGTTATTTATTGTTTTATTTATAATTTTATCCTGATTGACTCACCAGGATAATCATTTTTGTTATGGAAAGTCTTCAAAATATAATTTTAATGGGTATTTCATATTTCATCATACTACTATACTGGACCCTTCCACAATTTTTGGACACTTAGAAAGTATTGTGGTGAGCATCTTAGTGTATATAACTGTTCTATTTCATACTATTCACTAAAAAAATTTGAATGTGAGATATTTGAATGAAAAAGTGAAAATATTTTTAATATACTCTTTATGCAGAAAAAGATTACTATCCCTAGAGAATCCTACTTGTAAAATTAGCCCTTCCTTGGCTAGCTCTAGGAACTTGGATTTTAGGAGGGTTTTCACCATTCTGTAAATGATAACCATAACTCACTGTACCTTAAAAAAAGTGTTTCTTCAAACTCTGAACACCTGCTTTCCTGCTGAGTGTCTGGGATTTTGTACATGCTAGGCAGAGAGCATCTACATGCCCAACCCCAACAAAACATCAGAGCACTGAGTCTCCAATAAATTTCTCTGGTAGACAGCATTTTACATGTGGTTTCACATGTGTTAGCTCACGTTTGTTAGTCCTTGGTGGAATTAAGCACAGCCTGCGTGACTCCACTAGTAGAGGACTGTTGGAAGCTACTATCTAATTTTTTCTAGACTTCATCTCCAGTCACCTTTTTTCCTTTGCTGGTTTTGCTTTGTGTCTTTTGCTGTAATAAGCCATAGTAGTGAGTTTGATGATGTGCTGAGTCCTATGAATCTTCCCAGTAAATCATCTCAAAACTAGGGTAGTCTTGTGGACCCACATACTCTTTTTCTAATTCTTCATTGTTTATATCATAGCCACTCCTGTCCCCTCTTTAGGAATCTTAGCAAGGCCCTTTGCAGCACTCATGCTGGAGCGATACACCTGTCTTCACAGATTCTGTTCACATTAATTTGGTCCTGGTCTCAGAAAAGTGAGAGGGTTTTAAGAGAACCAATTCTCTTGAACTAGTTTTAACAGAGCCACTGAAATTGTAAAGACCCATTTTATTTTATTTTTGTCTAAGCACAGATTGAGGTTTTAGTAGATTATTTTCTTATGAGGACTATCATTATGTTTTTGTGGGCTAAGATCACTTCTGTCCATTTTGCTTTATTTTTATTTTCCTTTGGCTTTCGCATAGCTTTCAAGTAAAATCAAAAAGTAGGCTAATTCAGTCCACTAAGAATTATCTCCTACCTGCAAAGTCCTATGCCAGTATCTAAACTATAAAAAATAAAAAAGAGCTCTGTGAGTTGTGCCCAGAAGAAATCTAACAGAAGAAAAAAGTGACCAAAAAGTCACATCTGGTTGAGAAATTCAGAAAAGATATCAAGGAGAATGTGATCTGAGGTGGACTTTTAAGGATGGGAAAGATGACTGTTAAGGGAGAAGGAAAGGAATGCAGGCAAAGGAAACAGCATAATCAAAAGTAGGGAATATACTTACGATAAAGGCTTCCTCCATGTAAGAATTACGAATCATGAGAAGCCTGGAAAAGCAGGTCTTATCACATGCAAGAAGACTCATAATGCCAGAATTTAGAGCTAATACCATATTTATTTAGTAATTTAAATAAGAAGCTTGAAGATTTTTAAACAAAGAAATTGTATGATTAAGTTAATATTTGGGAAAGTTAATTCATCATTAGTTTAGGGTGGCTTACAGGTGATTGGAGGTAAATGAAAATAACTGGGAAGCAAAAATAATAATGAAGGCCAGAAGTGCTCTCCTCCCACTCAGCATGCTTGGCCCCTTCTTGATATTATTATCTCTATATTATATCACTCAGAGATCAACCCTACCCAAACACAATCTGAAGTAGCCACCCTAATTAATCCTCTTTATCGTAGTCACAGTTGTCACCATCTGATGTTTTTCTTCTTTATAGTCTTTTTAGTCTCCGCTTCAAATATTGTAAACTCTTATGGCAGGAGGGATTTTGTTTACCATTGTATTTCTAATACTAAAACACAGCAGTGGCTCAAAATATTTGTTAAGCACATAGGAAAGCCTTGAGTACTTGAAATGGAAGACTTTTCTTAGGTTTTTGTTTAAAAAATACTTTGGACTGCCAATATTTAGCTTACAATCTGGCGCTTACCCTGGTGACTTAATGGTTAAGTCTTCCAGGCCTAGTCCACAACATCCCAAGGACCCAGATTCAAGTGGACGCTTCTTCCTCCTTTCTCTTCCTACCCACCTACTTGCCTGCTCACCTTCATTTCTGCCTGCACCTTTGCTTTGATAAATAAATAATAATGTCTACAGTATGATATGTTTTGATATACATGTGCACCAGTGAAACTATCATCACGATCAAGATAATAAACGTATCAGTGAGTCCAATAGAGCAGACTTGCTTACTGTTTACTACAAAAGCAGTGATCTCCCGAATTCGGTTTTGTTTCAATCTATCACGAGTCCACTGGAAGCATAGCATCCATCTCAGCCCATTGTGTTGCCCTTGCAGGACTTGGGACCATCGATAACCAATTTAAATGTACAAAGCACATGCTTCTTGTGCCATGTATCACAAATAGGTTCTTTGTCCCTGACCCAGGAGTCTTCTATTAGCATCTCCAAAACAGTGACTGCCTTACTCATTCTATTGGCCTAAAATTCTTCATAATACTTCCACAATATTCTTTTAGTATCAGTAGCATTTGTAGTAATATGACCTCTCATTTCTGATGCTGGTAAATTGTGTTACTTCTCTGTTTTGTCTTAGAGGTTTAACAATATTATTGAGTTCAAAGGTCCAGCTTTTGTATTTATTAACTTTCTCTTAATTTTCTCCTTTCTCTTACATTGATTTTCATTCTGAATTTTTATATCTTTTTTCTTCTGATTATTTTGGTCTTATTTCTTTTTTTAGCTTCTTAAGCCAAAATCATTTACTTGAGACCAGATTTCTTTTCTAATATGGCATATAGTGCAATTAATTTTCCTCTAAGTACTACTTTAGTAGCATCTCACAAATTTTCATTATGTAACTTTACGTTTTCATTTAAATACTCACTAACTTATCTTGATTTTTCTCACTGACTCATGGATTGTTTTCAAGTTTGTTATTTAGTTTTAAAATATTTAGAAACTTTCCAGGTATCCTCCTGTTATTGACTTATAATACCATTGTGGTTAGAAAACATCTTTCATATGGCTTTAATTATTTTTTATTTATTGAAGTTGTGTTAAGGCCCAGAGATAATCTACCTTGGTAAAAATGTAATGTTCATTTAAAATAATTTTTTTTTAAAAATGTCTTCTGCTATTGTTCATGAAATGTTCTTTAAATACCAATTAAATCAAATTGATAGTATTGTTGGAAAAATAGAAAAGCATTCCAGGAAGAGGAAGCAACTCAGGCAAAGTCCTGAGAGGTGAGCTAGCTTAATGTATCCAAGGAATAGAAGGAAAATCTGCCCAGTGAGAACATGATGGACAAACAGAAGAGTGGTTAGAGGTCATTTCAGAGAAGCAGACAGGTACTGTGAAAACATACATGATGGAAGCATGAAGCTTCTTTAGATGTAGTTTCAATTAAAACTAAGGAAAGACATTTATTTTCTTATAGGACCTCCTAGTTATTAAATTGTACATCTAGGCCTGCTCATCCAGCACATGTTACTGAGTACCTGTTATGTACTAGCAGCTGTGGTAGACAAATCGGGGGTGTATGTATTGAGAGCTGAGATGGTGACAACATTGCTGTTGGAGCTAGAGCACAGCAGCCTTGTTAGCTAAGTGTGATCATTTAAAAGGAATAAATGAATCAGTGGGTAGATCTTGAACATTTGTATTGGGGAGTTTGGATTTTAAACAATAAGCAGGAAGTCACCATAGCATCTTAAACAATAAGAAGATCTTTGATAAAAATTATTATAGAGGTTACGAATGGGATAAAATGGAAGCCAAAGAAATTAGAAGCAGAGAGATCATCTGGAAGTGTTGAAATAACACAGACACAAAGCAACAGATGAGATTGTTGGTAGTGGAAACAAGCGTAGGACAAGGACCCAGGGCTTCAACAGGTATCCCCTCTCTGTATTAAGTGCTTTATAGTTTATGTCTCCTGTTTTATTACTCTCTTACTATTTGTTGGAATAAAGACAATGTTTACCATCTTTTAAACTAAACTGTTCTTTACGTAGCAGAGTCTTATTTTGGTGCTAAGTACTCTCTGGACAGCATTTCCCCATACAATTTATTGCTTTGCACAAAAATGTTTTATAAAATAATAGGTGTGCCCCAGCACCATAGTGGATAAGGCCATGTGCATTCCAGGGATCCAGGTTCAAGACCCCAGGCAGGGGTGGGGGAGGAGGTTGTGTCAACCAAAATCAACAGATAATAAGATAAGGAAATGCTTCTTCCTTTTCTCCCTGTCTGCCTACTCACCTTCATTCCTACATGCACCTTTCCATAAAAAAAAAAAGTCATAGACAATAATTAGAAATATAGGGTATTTGTACCCTATATCCAAATCTTTGTCTGCAGAATAAAACTTTCTAGTCTTTTGTGAGAGGCCCCAGACTCAAACTATCCACCTAAGCCATTCCTGAATTCTTGTCCACAGAAATTGTGAATGATGTTCATTATTATTTGAAGCCACAGAATTTGCAGGTAGCTTTGCCAGCAGTGAATTGGAGTCAGGCAGAGTTAGAGCAGACAGGTGGGGACCTGGATATGTGGACTGCATTAGTCAAAGGTGGCTGACGAAATTGCTACTCCACCAGGGTGCACTGAAAGTTTTTAGCGTTTATTAATCCTTTTATGAAAAATATGCATCATCACCACAGATAAAGCCATTGCAGAGCCTGCTCTCCCTTTTTGCTAACACCATCATGGCCTTTGAGTTCCCCTGATTCTCTTCATTCTGTTCTTGTGTTCCTTTTGCTGCTTTTTCTTCTCACGCAGGCCATGTCTTACATGTCTGTGTTTGGGTGAATGAATCATAAATCATGCCAAAGCTTATTGTCTTACCATCACCAAAACTGGTTTCCAATCCAAACACAAAGATGACATCCAACATGGTTTTATATATTTTAGTGGTGCTAATTGTTCCCAAATTTCACTTTTGTGAATTATTGCCTCCCATGTTGAAGGATATTGATGACCATTTGTTTCCACTGAAGTAGTTGGTTGGTCATGAACTTCCTAGTTACTGTTACTGTTACTGCTAGTTACTGTTACTGTTATTCATGGTGATGGTCAACCCTCAGACAGCCAAAAAAAGACTCCTGTGTTTTCTCTGTAGACATTATCACGCGAGTGCACTGCAGAAGCACAGAATAATGATGGAAAATCCAGCACTTAGAAGCCTACGCCCATAAAACTAAATGAAGGGCAGTAGGGAAAGGTCAACTAGAGAGAATCAGTGAGTTTGAGTTCAAAAACACTAAAAATCTTATCAAAGTGGAAAAGAGATCATATTGAAAGTTTTATTTTGTATATTAAAAACAGGAAAATTTTATTTTCTTTTCTTTGAAGTTAAAAGCATCCTAAGTAACCGTGTGTGTGTGTGTGTGTGTGTGTGTGTGTGTGTGTGTGTGTAAAAACTACCTTTATTTTATATTTAAGAGTGAAACAGTGAGTGCTGTATAAAAGCATTAAGATACTCTGGGATATATCTCACTGGTACATTTACTCACAACCTGTCCCTCACATTGCACCCAAGGCATGTATTAACAAGCTAATAAAACATGTCATAGCATGTTTTATTGTTTGCCGGGCATCTGTTCAAGCTTTTATCACTCACATATCTAAGACATTGAAGATGCTGGTGGCGTTGATAAAAAACACATATAATTTTACTAATATCCTTTTTTTTATAAAGTAGACACGGTCTTAAATCATTTGTTGCACATAAAAATGCTGAATTTATTCAGATTTAAAGGCTATTATGAAATGTATTAAGCACACAATAGAGTATATATGACAGATATATTAAATAATAATAAAGCACCCAAGTGCCTGCCACCACATTTAGGAAATAACACTATATGTATTTTAATCCATAAAATCTTTTTAGTTCAATGAAAAAGCAGCAAATGCATTGTGAAGTAAACATACTATAAATCAAACATAGAAGATTAGATATACAAAATGAAGGTTGATACAGATATTGAGAAGGCAAAAAACTATTGGTGATTGAAAAAGCTTTGTATAAATAATGGTCCTTTTGATTAAGCAGACGCTCAAGTCTAGTTGGTGAGTATTTTTATTAGTTAAATGTTTAAATTTAATTCGTATGCCATTTAGAGGTATTCTAGGTCACTCACTGACAGCTAACACAGAAAAACATCTTTTTATTTGCCTAAGAGATGAAACATCACTAGTAAGCATGTAAATTGTTTAATGAAATACCATTATGATAACAGGATAAGAATAGACATTCAAAAAATGAAGCCCAAGCCTTCAATTACCATCTGTCTATATGCCTGTGAGTTCCAATTTATATCCTCATTCCAGATCGCCCATGAGCTCCAGAGGTAAATACTTAGCTGCTCACTCAGTCATTCCACCTGGTTATCTCACCGGCGTCCCAGACTCAGTGCATGTGAGTCCAGACATGTCATCTTTCCCTCCGTCCCTTTCCATTGTTGCTCCCTTTGCAGAGAGCACAGCCATCCATCCATATTCTCGAGTCGAAAACTTAGGAGTCCTCCTGCATATTTATGCTCCTCACCAGTTTTACTCCCTTGGCTGCCTTACACCATCTCCTGGCCAAAAACATAACGGAGGGAGCAGGAGAGCAGCTGCTCTCCTGAGCGCTCTCTTAGAGTGTGGTGGTGGGAAAAAAAAAAAAAAAAATGGCCACAGATTCTTTGACTCTTCTCCCACCACTCCCAAGTATTGGGGCTCTATGTCCATTTTCCCTGTAACCTTAATGGGCTTGTGAGGTCCTCAGCCAGTAGAGTGTGGTAGACGTGACACTGCATGGCTTTTTAGCCTCAGCCATCACAGGGTCTCTCAAAATGCTCACTCTCCTGGAACAATCTCTCTCTCTGATCTTTCTCAGAATTTAATCGCCCATGTGCTATGATTCCCCAGCCCCTGAATCATCCTCACCTTTTTAGAGCTTCCCAACTGAGGCCCCAGACATCGTGGAAGAGACAAGCCATATTCTCTCTTCCCCCTGAATTTCTGACCCACAGACTCTATGGGCATAATAAAGTGGTGGTTGTTTTATGCCACAAAGTTTTGGGGTGATTTATTATGCAGAAGTTGGTAACCAGAATATAGTCTTTCAACGAATGTTAAGGCAGTATGTTAAGATGATAGTTAATACCACACTAAAAAGATGACATAAAGTTGGTGTAAAGTACAGTATAAATATACTTTCAAAACATAACTGATTGAATCCTGAGATTTATGGAGAGGTGGTTATGCTAGTCAATTCTAGCTGCCATAGCAAAATACCACTGACTGGGAAGCTTAAACAAAAGTAGTTTCATTTTCTCACAGTTTTAGAAGTTAGAAGTCCAAGAAATTTGGTTCTGGTGGAAGCTTCCTGGCTTGCAGACGACTGCCTTTTTACCGTGTCCTGATGTGTAGGAGAGAAAAAGGAGCAAGCACTCTGGTGTTTCTTCTATAAGGATTCCAGTCCTGTAAGATCAGGACCTCAATAGTATGACTTCATTTAACCTTAATTAATTCCTTCCTGTAAATACAGTCATACTGGCAGCTAGGGTTTCAACATGAAAAAAAAAAAATTTAAAGGAAAGGTGTAGGCAGGAATGAAGGTGAATAGACAGGCAGGAAGAGAGAAGAAGAAGCACTTTATTTTTATTTAGTTCACATTGTTGAACTAAAAGACGGTCGAGACTAGGACTTTAGGGGATTATTTCAGTTCAAGGTCTTAAACCCCAGACCTTGGGATGTATGTGGGACTGCTCCCAGGGTGTATTAAACCACTAGGACATCAGGGCGCAACCTCAACGTAAGAATTTTGCAGGGACAAATCCCATAATAATAATCAAGAACAGGATCTTGTTTATACCTCCTGGACCCACATCATCAATGGACAGGCTGCAGCCTGGCTTTTCCCACATGCCTGATCACCATGTATTAGAACCTGGCAGCCCCATGTGCGTGGTTCAAGATGCCATCATCCCCAATAACCCGATATACTCCAGTAATACCTTTCTTCACCTCTCTATATACACTCTTCCCACCTTCCACTCTTCTTCACACTACCAGGGATCTCAGAATGCTAACCTGACAACACTATACCTTCAATTCTACCCCCAGTGACTTACTGTCATCACTCTTGGGATAAAGACCAAAATCCTGAAATGACTCAAAAGACCTTAAATAGTCTGACCCCAATCTATCCTCACTCTCACAGTCTACATGTCATCCCCCAATAGCCTGATTCCTTAGACATGCAATTTTCCTTTATATGTGCAGTTTGTATAGCTTAGAACATTCTTCTTCATCTTTACTACTTAACCTTTATTTATCCTTCCTCTGTCAGTATGTGTCACTTTTGTCTGGAAATCATCATCCAAAGTCTCAGTCTTAACCAGCTTCTTTAAGTGCATGTTTTCACAGAAGTATGTTCATTTTCCTCGTTGGAAACATCTCAGTTTGCGGTTACGTATTTATTTGTGTGTTGTGTCATCTCACTTTCTTATTACCACTACTCAGTGGCAAGACAGTCTCAAACTTGGTCGGTCAATGTGTGCATATCCAAAGAAACTTGTACAGAACAACTTAGCAGATGTTTTAAGAAACTTTTAAATGTTCAGATCTATTGACCCAGTAATTCTAGTCATATCTCCATCTTTGGTTTTAAGCCTTCAAGATGGCACACTATGAGCCCCACCTACCAGTATTCCTTGTGTAACCCCCTTCCACATTGTACTAGGTTGGTCTCTGTGACCAACAGCATGCAGCAGAAGTGACAGTGTCATCTCCAAGATTCAATTAGATTGTGAAGCTTCCTTCTTAGGTGTGCTCTCATTCTTCCTCGCTCTATTGGGTCAACTGCTCTGGGGGAAGCCGACTGGCATGTCATGTTAGCAGCCTGATGGAATGGCCCATGTGGCAAAAAATCTACTGTCAACAACCACCTGAGTGAGAGTGGAAGTGGATTTTCCGTCTGCTTTGTGTGACTGGAGCCCCTGCTAACAACTTTATGAGAAACTCTGAGTCAGAACTAGCCAGACAAGTCATTCCTGGATTCCTAACCCTCAGAAGCTGAATAAGAAATGTTATTTCAAGATGCTAAGTTTTGGGGTAACTTGTTATGTAGTAGTAGGTAACTAATAGATCATCATAAAGAAATTCTTCCTAAAACATTTTGGTAGTTTGTTAATGTTGGTATGTGTTGTCTTCATACAATGGAAACACTTTTCATCTTAATGAGTTAATTTGTTGGAACGCTTTCAGCTGCAAATTTTAAAAAGGATAATCTAATTAAATAGACATAAAAGTGAGGAAATACATTGTACTCTGAACTTGCAGAGGTCAGACATCAGCGACAGCTGACATGACACTCTATGATAACAAGTTTTCTCCATCTCTCTGCTCTGCCTCCTAGTGTCCTATTATTAGGCTGGTAGCAGTTTGGCTACAATAGTCCTGCTCGTATCTCACCGGCAGAGCAGCACCCAGAGAGACTAGTTGTTGCATCCACCTGAGTCTTTCCTAGGAGCCCTCTGGTAGACTTCCTTCATGTCCTTGCCTAGAATTAGACCACATTCCTGTTCCTAAATTAATCATTGGTAAGAGCCTGACTACCTGAACAAAACTGGAGTTTCTTAGTAAGAAGAGAGGTGGGGGGTAGATTCTGGGTGAGTGATTGTCATGTCCACAAGCTTTGTTCACTTTTGAGCTACTCATATTGTTCTTGCCTCTCAATCCCTTTTAGCCACCACTTTACCTCATCCCTACTCACCTAAAAAGATTTACCTCTTAATGAATATTCTAGTTGGTCCCCTCAAACCCAAACTGCCTCTGCGGCAACCCATGTACTCTGCACTTGTAATTGTATTTTCTGCTGAAAGCAGTTTCCTCACACCTAAATGATAAAATCCATATCTCTGGCCTTCATCAGCTACCTCTGCCACCTAATGCCTCAACAATATCTAGTATTGATGCCCACAGTCACCGAAGTGAAGTACAGACGAAGAAGTACAGAAGTCCGTCCTTCTGTAATCTTCCTAATTCCAGTTTATTATTCAGAACCAAACTCAGCTGTTAGTTTCCCACTAAAGCCTTCTTTAACCCTTCCTTTATGGAACTCTTCGTTCCCTTCTTTTTACTGCAAATAAACACAGCACTCTTTTCACATACCCAGCTACTTTCGATTTGCCGTTTCTCCCCTGCTCAACTTCTCCTACATATCAAGGAGTGAAGCCTAATTCCCAAATCCTCTGTGTCTGGCATTATAGTAAGCACACAAACAGATCAGCTATATCAAGCACCAGCAAATACTGTACATTTCCAAGAAGGTGAGATTTCCCCTTGGTTCATCTCAAAGAATTCTTCCCTATTCCCTTTGTCCTTACTGTGCCAACCCACTGAGGACTCTCTACTGCCCTCTAGGTGTTTAAAGCCTCCCTCATCCCAAAGGTACCACCTGCTGAAGGATTTGTGCAATGAGTCTTCCCTTCTCCATCCTACCCCTTCAGCTTGGTCATTCTCATATATCTCAACAAGAACTGGTTGGTAGGGAAGGTGGGAAGGGGCTGGCCGGTCCTAGAACAAAGAATTCCTGATTTTTTAATTCCCTGATCACCCTTCTCTCTTATTTGAGTTGTTTTAAAAACTGTATTTAGTGTATGAAGCCATTTCTTTAACAGACCAGTTGTACATGTTTATCAAATCTTATCTATCGTGATTTACATAGATGTACAGCTTCCAAATACCTCCTTTATATGATGGATTCTAAATCAAAGCAAATTTGTAGATGATATTGTTAAGATATTATACCTTTTTCCTCTCTCCCTCGAGATTCCTAAAAATTCTTATGGTAGATAGTACCTATTATTTCTATTTATATACTCTTTCTAGATATCTGCTGTCTAGATATCTAGACATATTTCTAGATGCTTTCTAGCATATCTACTTCCATGCTCTAGACACCTGAATCTTTTCAGTTGATATATTAAGACTTAATGTATAAGTTTTAGATACTTTTTGACACATAGATTAAAAACTTGTCATTCACTCTTAAATACAACCTACTTTTTAAATATAAAAGATACTTATTTCACATATTTCGCATATTTGCTACTACATATTAAGCATAGTACCTAATTGCTATACTTCTAATTCCTATCAGCCACTTAACTGATCTTGGTCAAAATACAGTCTTTTCAAACCTTTTTACCAGTTAAATGGGAATAATAATACTCAGATTTTTGAGGGCTGATATAATCCTGAATGTCAAATTGTCTTCACATAGTTACCTCCCAGGAAATATTAGATTTCATTCTCTTCTTTGTTTCTGTCTTAATCCTAAATTTAGAGGCTCTTTATTAACAATTTCATTAACTTGACTTTTTTTTTAGTAATACTGCTAAATTGTTTTGACTCTTGTTTAGCTTTTCAAAATAACCAAAAAGGTCAATTCAAAAATAAACATTTTAAATGGTGAAATGTAGCATTAGAGAGGTCTGGTCTCATCAAACTCACATTTATGTTTCATTTGTAATGTTAGCAATTCAGAGTATGAATATGAAGTAGGAAACAGGAAAAGAGAAATATTTGCATACTTTCTTTAAAGTACTTTTAACTGAACAGGTAGCTAGTTCCTTAGTTTCCCAGACTCTTGATAAACGAAAGGTAGCAATTTTACTTGGCAGGTCTAGTTTGAGGCTTTGACAGATTTCTGGGTCAATTAGTTTGCTTTTGTTCTGTGACCATAGACCAGACTTTTAATCCTGAGCAACAACTTTACACATACACATTGGTCTCGTGTGAATAGATGTGTACAATTGTATTACTGCTGTTAGAAAAGCAACTGCAGGCTCATCCCCCAGACAAGTCAGTAGCAGAACAGCGTATTAGATCTGAGCAAAACCACCAGTGCTCCACTGTCTCTGGCAAGCATTGTCTGGCAAACTCCGGATTTTTTTTTTATCCTGTTCTCTTGGAATCAGCGGTACTTTAGGAAAAATGTCATGTCACAGTGAATCAGAAACCCACATTTTTTAAATTAATATACTTCCGTCTGACAGTCATTTGACAGGTGTATTGACATAGATTACTTTTCTGAAAAAAAGGAAATCCCATCTTAAGTAAAGAACAACTGAATATATCTTTCTTTTATCAAATCTTTAAGACAATCTTCAGGGGAAACTGCACATATGTAATGATTCTGTAAATATATCTAAATCTTATTTACTCTAACTATATTCATTCATTTCACACTAATGCTATATATCTGATGTCTGAAGATACTGATTTGAGTGTGATTATAAAATGAGTTTCTTGGTATTTTACAATTGTACATTAACTTTTCCTTTGTAATACAGCATGCTCTCTTCTTTCTTTCTTTCTTTCTTTCTTTCTTTCTTTCTTTCTTTCTTTCTGTCTTTCTTTCTTTATTTCATTCTTTCTTTTTTTCTTTCTGTTTTAAAGAAGGGTCCAGGCAGGAAGAGAGAGGAGGAGGAACCATTTTATTTTTATTTAGTTGTTCACCGGTCATTTCCCCCAAGACCCAGGACTTTGACCCAAGGGTATGTGGCTTACTCCTTCAGAGGCAATTAACCTAACCTCTGCTGGCACCAGGGCGTGCCAGCGTACTCTCTTATATAGACTAGCAAGCTGGTGGAAATGAATGGAAGAATTTAATTTTATTTGTAACTAGGTTACAATAGGTAATAATGTACTGTTCAGGGAATACATTTTATGATAATACTTCTGATAAATTAATAATTAACATAAGAACTAAATTATTGAATCTGAGCTGATTAGCTTATGGTAGATTTCAGGGGACTATACACTAATTGTTTCTTATCTGATTTTTTCTGGTTTACTTAGTGATATTACTTGCATAATTTTAAATGTAGAAGTGATAAATAATAAAATGTCTTTACCACAATAAGAAGAATATAATGATCAAAACTGAATCTTTGATAATTGGAGATACTGAAATAATTATTCTGAAATAGAACTATATTGATTTATATCTACCTTTATGTATATATATCTATATATCTATATATATCTTTGGATGTCATACCTGGACAGTGAGCTTTGTGAATGCAAGCTACTTATCAATCTTCATATCTATAATGCTTTGCAGAGAACCTGATCCATTATGTAATCTACATAAATATTGTATCAGTAAATGAGGACAAGCCACAAAAATTGAGTCATAGAATTTTTTAAATGTTAATTTAAGCATTTGAGACCAAGAAATGTAAAATATTATACTCTACCTTTTTCTAACTTTATTAAGATGTATTTCACATATCAAAAACTAACCCATTAAATTAAATTATTTTAGTAGCTTTATTAGATGATATAACTATTACCACGAATCAGTTTTAGAATAATTTCAGACACACCCATAAAGTCCCTCATGTCCACTTAGCTATTCCCTCAAGCCCATGCAGCCTCTGTCCTGCATTTCATGGAAGGTTAACCATAGTGTGTGTGGTCTCTTGGCTTCTTTCGCTCAGCTTCATGTTTTTGATTCGCTATGACATAGCACATGGCAGCAGTGCTCTCTTTTTTAGTGTTGAATAACATCCCATTGTGTGAATGTCCACTAATTAGCGTTTAAATTTTTTTTTTAAATCCAACTACTTAGTAAATGTAACAGCTAATCATAGTTCTTTTAGTCAAAACTTGTTGAAAATTAAATTTGCCCTCTGTGATTAAAAACTAAAGGTTACTAAGGCCACATCTACTCCTCAAGGAAACAGACAAATAAGCAGTCATGCAGTTCAGATAGATTAAGTGCTGTGTTGAAATATAAATAAGGTAATCTTAGTCTAAAGAGGAAGGTATTTGAGAATACTTCTCAAAGAAGTATTATTTGAACTGAATATGTTCAATTTACTGGACAGGGAACTGGAGGAGATGACTTTACCTTTGAAAGGAGCCAGATTTTTAAATTCACACAAGTGTGAAAATACATATTTTATTCAAGAAGCAGTAAATTGCCCTGTGTTGCTGGAATGTGGGCCTCAAACGGGGATATTCTGGGTAAGAGATGAAGTTAGAAGTATTGCTTGGTAGCAAAAAGGAAGACACTGAATGCTATCTGCACTGTTTATCTTGATTCTGTGGGCAATAGGAAGGCATTCAAGGGGAATTATTTCAATTCTTCACTCAGAAGAATTATATCATCCCTTTTAGAGAGAATAGAGGAGCGTGGCAACAAGGGAAGGAGTAAATTAAAAAGAAAGATAAAGATTCAGCAGATATGTGTTGCGCACCTATTTCGCTATATTGAGTGCTGATGATTCAGCAGAGGCAAAACAAAGCCTTGCTTTCATGGAGCTGACGTTCTAGTGAAGGGATGCAAACATCTGGGGAGAGTGTATAGCAGAGAGCCTGGAGTGTTCAAGAAACAACACAGAGGCCCATGTGGTTCTCTCTGCTTATGCCTTAAAGGATCACCCTGGCAGCAGCGTGAACAAATAGACTATCAACTTGTATGTATTTCATTTCACACATGTGTGAGTTTATATGTAGGATTAATTCCTAGAAGTAGGACTGCTGAGTCACAGAACAAAGACATTTGTAATTTTGACAGATACTGAGAAATTTTCTATCCAGTCTACACTTCTACCAACCATGCTTGAGAGACCTGCTTCTTCACAATGATAGTATAGTTTTTATCTTCTGTTTATTAATACAGTATTTTAACTTGCGTATTTAAAAATATAGTCTTGGATTTCTAAAAGTAAACGTGTTATTATTTATGTCTCGTATTTTATAAAACGGCACTGTTTTGGCTTTTTAATTATTACGTTAACTGTTGCATATTTGCAACTCTCACCATAAGTGTAACTCTTCTTGTTTAAAGACTTATTAATAAAATTAAGCTGAGAATTATAATATCTCAGGCCTACATATAAACTATACATCATTATCCTCATTCTGTAAAGCCACTGTTACTACTTCTCTCAAATTGTAGTTTATGGTGAAAAATTAAAAATTTTAAGGAAAAAATGATAAAAATTTCAGTGATTAAAGGTTCTCTTGTCATTGTGTTCAGAGACCCTTTTCTGTTTCAGTACATTGCAAGACAATCTTTAAATAAGACTTTTAACTGCAACCTTCTCCTCCTCCCTCCCCCCACTACAAAAATATTTGGCAACTTTCCTATTTATATTTATAATCATTTGTACCTTTACCAAGAAAAAATTAAGTATTTGGTAAACAATTGTTAATGGGTGTCACGTTTTTGGTTATTTTTTAAGGGAGGGTGCTGGCAGGAGTAAAGGTGAGCGGGCAGACAAGCAGGAAGGAGGATGAAGCATTTTATTCATTTGATTTAGTTGTTTATCTGGGTTGTTCCCCGCTAGTCCCAGAATTTGAACCCCGATCCTCGGGATATATGTGGACTGTGCCGAATCGTTACTCCACCAAGGAGCACCTATGTGTATCATGTATCATTTATGATGTTTTTCTAGTGCATATAACTTTTCTAAACAAAGGTAATATTTACTGTAATAAAAATAAATGGCGTGCCCTTGTGCTTCAGTTGGCTGAAACAACTGCAGTGTGGACCACGTAAAGCCCAAGGACCTGGGTTCATACTGAGGTCAGGAGGAGAGACCAATAATGAAAATGAATTAAAAATTCTTCTTCCTCCCCTCAGTCCCTTTCTTAAAAAAAAAAAAAAAAAAATTAAATAAATAAATAAATCGATCTGATTAGTGGACTAAAGATTCCTGTCAGCATTGTGAAAAAGATGAGGATGAATCAGTTTTTCAGTGGGAAAAGGGCCTTGAGCCCTCCACTTCAAGAATGGAAGAAGAACTCAAATGCAGACAGTCTGAAGGAAAATAGAAAGTTTAATGCAAAGACTGATAGAGCCCAGGGGATACTCCTTATGAAAAGCCCACTTGTTGGCTAGGGCATGGGCTTATGTAAAATTCAAGGTTCTAAGAGGTGGGAATGGTGCGATCACAAGGTGGAGTTATGCTAATATTTTCTGGGCAGAGAATTCTGGGAAAAGCGTTTCCCCTCTTACCACACCACTTATGGTCAGTGTCAGATGTGTCCTGATCTACCCCAGGAACATGGACTTTGACATGCTGGTGAGTGTTAACATACTAACAACATTTTAATGAGGAAGGGACCTTCAAAGACATTGCGGTCTCATTCAAGCCCTCCAAATCAGTTTGAGCCAGTTCAGACTTTGGGCCCTTTGTGAGGAATTTCTAGGAAGTTCTTAGCCATAAGAGTTCTTCTTGGTATTGCTGATTGATTGTTCAGCTTAGCTCATAATAGGCCATTCTGAAAAGTAACTGACTCACCAAAAGGCAACCTACTAACTGGGAGAAAATGTTTGTATTTCATATTTCTGACAAGGGCTTACTATCTAAAATATACACACACACACAAACCTCATAAAACTCAATAACAGAAAAATAGGCAGTCCAATCAAAAATGGGAGGAGGAATTTGAGAGACATTTTTCCAAAGAGGTTATACAGATGGCCAACAGGCACATGAGAAGATGTTCCTACTTCCAGTTTATCGGGGAAATGAAAATCAGAATATAAGATATCACCTTATACCCGAGAGACTGGCTATTATCAAAAAATCTGGAAACAGCAAATGTTAGTGAGGATGTGAAAAGGGAACACTTTGACACTATTGGTGGGAGTGCAAATTGGTGCAACCCCTGTGGAGAACAGTTTGGACATTCCTCAAAAAGTTGAAGGTGGAAATCCCATATGATCTGACCATCTCATTTCTGGATATTTACCCAAAAGATACAAAAACATTCATTTGCAGAGATTTATACACCCTCATGTTTAATGCAGCTCTATTCACAATAGCTAAGAACTGGAAACTACCTAAGTACCTGACATCAGATGAATGAATAAAGATGTGGTACATATACACAATGGAATACTACACAGCCCTTAGAAGAGATGAAATCCTGTCATTGAATCAACATAGATGAAACTAGAGGGGATTATGCTAAGTGAGACAAGTCAAAAGAAAGATAGAGACCAGATGACCTCACTCATAGGTGGAATTGCATAGACAATCCTTGAGTACTTCTAGTTTGAGGTTTCAAAGAAACGCCATAAAGTGAACCTTGTCATATATTTGCATCATCAGGACTGTCCTGAGAGAACTCCCTGCTCAGACCAGGGCAGCCACGCCTTGTACCTACTGAATACTTGAAATGCTGCTAGTGATATGCTACAAATGTAAAAGACACGTTCGTATTGTAAACAATATTTTTAAAATGTAAAACCTTAAAAATTTGTATGTTGATTAAATGTTGAAGTAATATTTTAGATTCATTGGGATAGATAAAATCTGTCATTAGGATTAATTTCTCCTGTTTCTTTTTACTTTTTTAATATAGCTACAAGCAAATTTTGAGTTGTATATGTAGCTTACTTTATATTTTTATTGACCACTGGTCTAGAGGCAGTAAGTGTGTATATACTTACAGATAGTACAATGATGCTCATCATTTAAAAAGATGGAATTAAATGAGCTATGTATTATTACCTAGTTTCTTACTACAAAAACAAACTGATTAAATAGTATGATCTAATCATACCCCGTTATTAAGTTACCTTCTCTGTGATGTTTCTATTTAACTGTTAATAAGCAAATACAATTCTTTCATTATATCCTTGATATTTTCACATACATTAAAGGCAATAGGATTCTTATATTTTGAAGTACCAGTTTTCAAAAACTAATATGAATACAGAAAGGAGTTAATTCGAAGCTTCAAGTTTCTAATTTTGTCTTATCCTATAAGTGTATTGTAATAAACCTTCCCTAGCTCAATATAAAATGTTTTAGCATTTCTTTCAATTTGGTCTCAATACCCTAAAAAAAAGTCACCATCCCTTATTTTTTGTGTTTTGTTTTTTTCCCCCTCTTACTAAAAGGAAGGAAGATAGGCAGGCAGGAAGGAAGGAAACGAGAGAAGGAGGAACTTTTTCTTGTTGTTCATTTTGGTTGTTCCTCCGGGCCCATGTCTCAAACCAGAGTCCTTGGGTTTCTACGTGGAC
>RJWH01001143.1:430714-453745 GCA_004363575.1 Solenodon paradoxus
GAAAAGGTGCAGGCAGAATTGAAGGTGCATAGGGAGTCAGGCAAGAAGGAAGAGGAGGAAGAGGAATTTTATTTTATTTGTATGTAGTTGTTCACATTGGCTGTTCCCCATGGACCTGGCACACAAACCCTAAGCTCCTTCATAGACGACTGACCCACAGCTCCACCAGAGACATGCCAACCTGGGTGTTCTAAATAGTTCATCTCTTAACTCTTTTATTCTTCAAAAACATACAGTTGAATTACTCCTACACCTTTTTTTATCTTGGCTTTGTTGTATTTTTAGGAAAATCATATCACAGATGATATTGGAATATCAGCTTGGAAGGAACAGACTTTTCTCTCCCATGGTGCCTTATTAGCAAAGAGCTGCCAAGCTGCAATGGAACTAGCAAAGCATGGTGCTGAGGTTCAGGACAGGGCATTTCACTACGGGAAGCACATGGCCATGAGTCATAAGGTATTTGCACCTCTTTCTCTTTTCCACAACTTAAATAGCTAAACCGATATACAGGAAACCTTTTGCTATTTAATGAATTGCTTTGACATCTCAAAAGCTGTTTATTATATGTTTAAAGTCTGTCAGTCATAAATGGTGATGAGTATATAATCTAAACAATATGATTGGTGACTAATTCTGGTAAAAAGCTACAACTTACTTAAAACCATACAGTGATATTTGTCTTTTCTTACTACCGGAAAGGGTCTTTGAAAAAACTCTTGGAAACTATTAAATTGCATGTAAGGTTGTCATTCACAGGATGATATATTCGTTATAGCTCTCTTATAGTTTCTATGTAAAAGAAATTATAGAAAGGTGGTAACATTTAGAAATATACTGAATTAATTATCTCTAATGACTGATTCTTTTGAATGAACATAACGAAATGTATAATGTCTTGAGATTAACTGTTATATTGTTGCCTCTTACAGGCATGTAATTTTAAAATTCCATTTAATGTATATTTCTTAGATGTTATTTAAATAGATGGGGGATGGATATAGGCATATATATATATATATATATATATATATATATATGGATATAAAATACCTCCAGATGAGTTTTTACATGTTTTCTTAAATCTTAGATGAGTTTATTGAGCAATTTTATTTATTAAATCTTTTTCTAAATCTTTACCTCAAACTTAAAAAGTATAATAAAGACTGCTGCTAAATAAAAATGGAGTGTATTAGAGAAAATTGTATTAAAGAAATTTAAAGATTATTGTTAATCATATGAACTATTATTTTACTTATTAAAGTACATCTAAAAACTGTATTCCTAAGACTTCCTTGTTCACTGTCTTAGCTAATCCTTTCTGAATGACTGAAACATATTAGTGCATATGCATTTCACTCATTTAACTCTTTTGACTACTCCTTTTAGATAAATTCTGATCTCCAGCCTTTTATTAAAGAAAAGACCAGTGACTCCATGGCTTTTCATCTAAACTCAGCTCCTGTAGTCTTACATCAGGAATTTCTTGGAAGAGATTTGTGGATTAAGCAGATCGGAGAGGTAAAATGAAATTACTTCTATTTTACTTACCAATGATATGTAGTCGATTTTAGAACATTATTCATACTTCATGGTGATCTAAGACTGCAGATCAGCATATTACAGCATAATCATATAAAGTAGAAACTTCTTTATAATCTACATTTTAAAGAAATAAAACATTAGTTAAAAGTTACAGACTACAATACTGTCTTTTCCCGTTATCTGAGTTCTTAGAATACTGCAACAGAAAATTAGTGCCTGTAGTGAATGCTAATTAACTCAGATGATATTTTTTTCCTAAAGGCTTTCAAAAATTGGGCTATGGTAATAGCACCACCCTTTAACTGACAGTAATTTCCCATCTGTAGACTCTAGCACAGGCTGCAGAATTCCAGGAGCTCCGTCTGTCAGCTCATTGGGTTATTTTAAAACAAACTTGGACCCTGAATACTCAAGTTCTGAGACATTATCAAAGAAAAAAAGCGTGAAGTGGGAGGGGTAAAGGGGTTTGCACTGGATAAGTTTCCTATTTGGGTAGGGGGCCGTGGTTGGGGTGAAGGAAAGAAAGTATGGAAGATGAGACAGGATTATTGGTTTTTCTTTTAATCCACAAACTCTGGTACACCAAAGTTTTGTGGAATTGATTCACGGTGCTAGTTGATTACGTTAACGGAAGACTCTGGGCGTGAACTT
Source organism: Solenodon paradoxus (assembly GCA_004363575.1). Taxonomy (NCBI): domain Eukaryota; kingdom Metazoa; phylum Chordata; class Mammalia; order Eulipotyphla; family Solenodontidae; genus Solenodon; species Solenodon paradoxus. The sequence goes on from RJWH01001143.1 coordinate 432,911, forward strand.
TGGACTCAGGCACCATGGAGGATGCAAACAGCCACTATATTTAAAGCAGAGATAGCCTAAGTTTATCTACATTCACAAAGAGACTCTCTTTTCTCTAATAGCCCTCTTCCCTTATTGACTTTCAGAATGCTGGCAGTCAGCCTAAAGCTCTCATATTCACTAGGTAGAAAAAAAGATTTCTTTCCAAGGAAACCATCAGACCCAGGAGAAAAGTCCTGCAGGGGTGGGTGTTTGGGGCTCCCGTAAACATGCTATAGCCCTGACCAGCCCTTCATAGCGACACCCACCAGTTGATAAGCCTCAGAGTAGCCAAGGGCACAGAAGTCTGACTGAGGAAGAACAAGCAAAGAGGGAACTGGAGTAAAGCCTCTTTCATGAAAGAATGAGTCAAAAGCAAACTGAGGTAAAGAGACAACTTCGAGAAACAGACAGTGCAAGGAAAGACATTTCAAAAGCACTATAATCAATATACCCCGTGAGATAACAAATCCATGAAATAAAAAAAAGGTGATATATAAAAAAGGATAATCTAAGAATAAGAAATCAGAATTACAAAGTATAAAAATGTGAAAGCAGACTTTTTTCTAAGAATCAGAAAAAGAATAGAAGATATAAATGAGAAAATCTCCCGGACAGTTGAATAAAAATAAAAGAGAAAATTATCTATTTTGGGTACCAGAAACAGAAAACTGAAAATGGAGGTGAAAAAAATTATAAGAATATTTTTTTAAAAAAAGAAAAAGTCTGAGAATCAGAGGAACTGAGTTTCTGGAAATGAAAATGATGCCCTAAATAATGAATTATTAAAGTCATACAACAGGTCACATCATTATCAAATTTTGAAACAATAGCAATAGAAAAGAAATACTAAAACTTCAGTGAAGAAAAAAAAAGAACCACTGAATAAAGAGAAGGAAAGTTTTAAGACAATGGAGTAATTCTTTCAATGTTTGAAGAGAAAATTTTTTTCCAGAGTAGAATTTTATGCCAGTCCTATTATAAAGTGTGATGTTGATTAAAGACAGTTTAAAACAGATATACACATTCTCAAAAAAGCTTCCCTCCCAGATGTCTTTTTTTCACATAGTGAACAATGTATTCTATGAAAATACAAGGCAAAACAAGAAAGAGAAAGACTTGGAAACTAGGAACTAGAGGATCAGACATAGGTGTGAGGCAGTGGGAATTCCCAGGACATTGTGAAGGGAAGAATAAAAACTGACTCACCCTGATGCCCTAGCAGATAAGGCCAGTGGATGTAGTCCACATACATCTCAGACATCCAGGTTCATGACCTGAAGCCAGAGAGAACAATCAAGATGAACAACTAAACAAGTAGATGTTTTTCCCTCCACTTCAAAAAAAAAAAAAAAAAAAAAAAGATAAACAAACAGCAATAAGAGCATTTACTATATGTCAATCACTGTTCTGGTGAGAATCCTGAGACCATGAATTGACTTGTACTCAGTCACAAAGCTAGCAAGATTCAAATCCAGACAGCAAGGCCCGTGTCCATGAGTAACATTCTACAAGTCCTAGACTAATGCTTATGCATCCACTCTATAAGGAAAAGAAAATGGAACTGATGTGCTTGACCATATTAAGAATTTAGGGATAGGTTAATTATGGCAACATAAAAAACTAAGTATCCTAGTACCATTGCTATATAACGAATGAGCCCCCAATTTAGGTGCTTAAAATAATCATTTCATTGTGTTCATGGATTTTGTGGGTCAGGAATTTGGACAGTGCACAGAGGGGATGACTACCCTGTTATATCTGGGGCCTCAGCTGGAACAATTCACAGACTGGAGGTAACTCAGTGATGCTGAGGACTGGAATCATCTGGAGACTCCACTTCCACATGGCGCCTGGTCTGAGGTGTCTAGAAGACCAGACTGCTGGTCCCTTCATTTAGCTTAGTTTTCTCACAGCATGGCAACCTCAGAGTATTTGAACTTCTAACTGGCTCAGAACTCCAAATATGTGTGCCAGCAAACAGGTAGAGACTACATCTTCTTTTATGATCAGCCTCCGAAATCACACAGAGGTATTTCCATGGTCTCCTATCAAGAGAGTCACAAGCCCACCCAGAATCAAAGGGAGGAGCTATATAGAACTCACCTGTCGATGGGGAAGGTATAGAAGAATTCTGGGGCCAGGTTTCTAAACAGCTGCACTAAACATATGGAACAAAACGAGGCAGATATTAGTGGCAGAGAAAAAAATTAAAAACATACAAGAAAGGAAATATAATCATACTGTTTTATATGGCTTAGAGAATATTTATATAGCATAAAAATGTAAATACCAAATATTGGCTTAAATCAGAAAGCATGATCAATGGGAAGAAGGTGAGGAAAAAGGGTGTTTTGCTCATGTAAGAAATCTAATGATTCCTTTCAGGATAGAATCAATAAATAATATCTAAAACTTTTAAATCAGTGCACCCCGGGGGAGTAGCAGTTGGGCGCAGTCCACATATATCCCAAGGTCCAGTTCAAGTCCCAGGGCCAGGGAAGACAACCAAGATGAACAACTAAATAAGTAAATAAAATTCTTCTTCCTTCTCCGTCTTCCTGGCTGCCTCTGCTCGCCTTCATTCCTGCATACACCTTTCCTTTAAAATAAACATTAATGAAATAAAATTTTGAAATCAAGGGAGAGAAATATTTGAAGATAAACAAAAAAAGAAACAATTCAAGAGAGAGAGATGCCACAGGATCTAGAGAGGATTAGGTTGTTTTGTTAGAAGTCATGAACTATTCAGCTTTTTAGATACTATATAAATGTTTTATTTAAAAACTTTTAGTTTGATAAATGTATTTAGACACACGCTGATGGAGCACTGGTTAGGTTAATCACCTCCAAAGGAGCAGAGGTCATATATCCCTGTGTTCTATTCCAAGACCTGGTGGGGAAGCAACTAGTGTGAAAAACTAAATAAAAATAAAATGCTTCTTCTTCCTTTCTTTTTCTGCTTGCCCACCTACTCACCTTCATTCCTGCCTGCCCCTTTCCTTAAATTTTTTTTTAATATACTTACTTTGCTATAGTAATTCCACTTCTAATGTATCTCAAAAAACTTGTCTGAGGTGTGGGCAAAAACATATATTAAAATATGCACTAAATGTTAGCTCTCAAAGGAGGAAAATGAAAAATGATCTATTTAAAAATAGAAAAAGATTAAATGAAGTATAATACAATGAGATACCACACAATAATTGAATATTGTAGTACTGGCTTGTATTTGTGTATTTGACAGCTGAACTGAAAATATATATACAGATGGCGTTGGCAGCACTAATTGGGTTACATTAGAATACATTGCACATTAACATTTTGGTCGAAAAGATCCAGCTAAATATGTTAAATGAAAGCTATCAACTCTCCCTTGACTATTCACATGTATACATCTACATATAAATGTAGCATAAATACAGATTTTAAAGCAGCTCACAGAAAAGGGGCATATTTAATCCTAGTTTCTTTGCAGGCATACATAGTTATAAATGTGGACAACATGATCCATTCAGGATTTCCTAAACAGCTGGGGAAATAATCCTAAATGATCAACCCCCAACTTAATTTTAGATTCAAAGGGATAACCTTCCAAATAACCTATGCCCTAGGCAGTAACTCAAGTAAATCAAAAAAATCTTTGTCCAGAAGTTAGTAAACTTATCAAGATGATGACCATGAGTGGATCATGTCCCACCCTCCAACATAGACTTTTCAGAAAAATCAGCCATCTGTTACCCACCTTAAGGTCCCACCAGCCTGCCGTGGTCTGCTCCACTGACGTCAGGCTCTTCTCTTTTTATCTATGTCTGAATCTTGAATAAAATCATTGATGAAAAGAAGATGAATTCACCTGAAACAAATAAGAAATAAGTTAGTCTCTGTTAATGCAGACGGTAGCATTCTCCAAATTAGACTCTTTTCTTGAATTGACTTTAACCTTCAAAATTGTGATATGGATGCTTAAAGCCGTATACAGTAATAAGATAATGATCGCGTTTTATGAATGCCCCCTAGTCTATTAGCAGACACAATTCGTATGACACTTGAGAGAGTCATTCTGTACTGAAACGCAAAGGAGTTGCTTGTTAACCCTGAAAGTAGTTTCAGTGCCGTTTCGAATTTATTGTAATATTTTCCCACTGTGTATTTTTGTGATCCTTTTTCCCCCTAGGTTTTGAATTTTATTGCAAGATCCTTACAAATAATAACAAATTTATCTTTGAATTACCCATAGTATCTGAATAGTGACAAAAAGTTTGTGTGATAGTCTTTGCAGGGTGAGGCACTTCGGTGGCAATCCTGTTTTATTAGCTAGAAAGGGCCAAGTAATTAGTTATATCAGAAATGACCCATCAAAGGCAAAATTTGACAGATAATAGATTTTAGTTTGGGCTCTGTAGACCTCTGTATTACCTTAATCACATTCTTTCACTTGCTCGTTATTATTTTCTATAAAATGGTGGCATTAAACTAGATGATTCTAAGATCTCTTTCAGCTCTCACATAAATCTAAGAAATAGGTCTCTTGGGCCAGAGATTCATTATAAGAAAAATATTTATCTCTATTAGAAGCTTAATACTAGTTTTGACATAGAGATATAGGAAAAGTCTTGCTTCAAGTGATGGAAGTCATCTATGATTTCTTATTATCCCATATAAAATTACTTCCCTGCCCTGCTCAAATAGGTTTGTGTTCCACTTACCCTTTTGATTTCCTGCTTGGGGAGAGTGAGAATTAATGACCACACAAGGAAGGGAAGAGATCACATACCTTAGCGCTCGTTCAACATCATTGTGAAGCCAGGAAGAAGAGTGTGTCTCGAATTTTTCTTCTCAGGCCCTGCTACCTCCACTCAATATCTTCATCCAACACTCCAACCTTAAGATTAAATAACCTCTCCCATCACACCCTTAGGCATGAGCAACACACACACACACACACACACACACACACACACACACACACACACTCTGCTCTTTCATAAAAGGCAGTATGTGTGCACCCTGAGGAAGCAGCAGTTGGGTCTGCTGCCTCTGGCTGGTCCAGGCCACATGTATCCCGAGGATGAAAGTTCGTGTTCTTGGGCTGGGTTGCATCAAGATAAACAATTAGATAAAAATAAAATTAAAATGTTTCTCCTCCCTCTTCGTGCTTGCCTAACTGCTTGTCTTCATTCCTGCCGGTACCTTCCCTTTAAAAAAAAAAAAAAAAAAAATGGCAGTTAAGAACATCAGACAAGACCTGAAACAGCATTATCCCCGTATTAAATTTTATAGATCCCTCCCTACTTTAAATTTAAATTTGTTGAAAAATAATGATCAAATAAAATACTGATAGCGAATGGTTAATTCACCCTGGAGAGGTGAAGTCATTACTCAGTTATCATTTTGTTTCCTAATGAAAGTAGAATTATTCAGAGAACCTCAGAGCTCCGACTCTTAGGAGTCCAGGGGCTATTACAGGTCAGCAAGCTTTATTTTCATGATCATTCTAGTTTTCTGCAGCCATTATGAGTCACCTGAAGGAATAAGATTTATGATTATATTTTCTTGGCTATTTCTGAAAGTACTAAAATGTCACTTAGGCTTGTGACTTCTGACACTATTATAACTAAGCATAAGATACCTTAAATGAACTACATATTGCTAATGTTTGGCTGTAATTCACTTGTCCCTACTTTTACTTCTTAGTCAAACAAGTAAAACAGATTGCTAGGAAAAGCTGGTGTGCGTGAACATAACACATGTATATTCTTAAAAGAGAAAATGCATATTCAGAGAATTCTCATTAATGCTACATGATTTTCTTCTAATTAGGTGATTGTGAATTGTTTCAAACAGAATGATATTGATAACATCTTTTACCACAGAGAGAATACAATGTGAGCATTTGAAAGGAGCATATATAAGATCACAAAGTCTATGAAATGGTTCTAGATATCTCCTAAATTAAAATATTTTGTAAGATTTTTTTGTTGTACTTAAGAAACAGTGCTTGTCTATAGGAGATACAGCAATAAACAACCTGTAGATAATCTGTGACTTAATAGGGAAACAAGAGAAATACACATACATAAGGAATACTGCAATTGATGCCAATTGGGGTGCTCAGAGGAAAGAGAGTATCCAATGGAAATGTCAAGAAATGATTTGTGAAGTAGGTATCTGCAATAGTCCTTGAAAAAGATCTTGACAGCAAGGATGGGAATGAGGGACTGCCCAGTCAATGGAAGTCACAGAAAAAGGGCCGCAGTGGACCATTGTGTGATGTATTTAAAAGAATGTATTACAATTTGTATGGAATGTGAAAAACATAGGGCAGTACAAGGAGAGATAAGAAATTGCTCTAAAATAAGAAATACCTATACTTAAATAAGACTTTGTTTCAAACAAAAACATGTATATGAATATTCAAATTCGCTATATTTACAATAGCCAGAAAGTGGAAACAACACAACAGACATCACATGATAACTGGATAAACAAAATATAATATATCCAAACTAGGGAATATTATCTGGCCATGAAAAAGAAATATTAACACGTGTTGCAGCTTGACAAAAATGTTCCAGAACTAAATAGTGGAGATAGTTGCACAACACTGTGAATCATTAAGTGCCACTGAATTGTATCCTTTAAAATGATTAAATGATTAATGATGAATTTTTATTATTTTAATAAAAAATCTGTTGTCTTTCCATATGCGAATAAAATAGCAGAAAAAGAAATCAAGAAAACAAGTCCATTTTCAGTGACATTAGAAAGAATGAAATACCGTGTAATAAATTTAACTGAAGTGAAGACTTGCATACTAAAAACTATAACAGATTGTTAAAAGAAATAGAGGAAGAAAGGAAATGGGAAGATATTCAGTGTTCATGGATTGGCAGAATCAGCACTACTAAAATGACATATTACCAAAAATATTACACAGATTCAATTCAATCCCTGTCAAAATCACTATGGCATCAATCACAAAAATAGAATAAAATAATAGTGAAATTTATTTGAACTACAGAAAACCCCAAATATCGAAACTCATTCTGAGAAAAAAGAAAATAAATATATATATATATATATATCATGCTCAAACTATTACTTCAAGCTATTACTCCAAAACAGTGGTAATCAAATCAGAATTGAATTGGAATAAAAACAGACATACCTGTCAATGGAGCAGAATTGAGAACCCAGAAATAAACCCGCATATGTATGGGCAACTACTCTACAACAGGGGAGCCAGGAGCATAAAATGGAGCAAGGACATTCTCTTTAATAAATGAATAGCCACAAGCAAAAGAATGAAACTAAACCACTATCTTAACACCATAAACAAAATTAATGAAAATGGATTAAAGATTTACATGTAAGACCTGAAACCATTAAATAATAGAGAACATAGGCAATACGCTCCTTGACATGAACCTTAGATGTCTTTGGGGATTCAACTCCAACAGCAAGAAAAACAAAATTTAAAAAATAAAGAGACTACATCAAACCAAATAGCTTCTACAGTGAAAAAACTCATAAAATGAAAAGACATCCCACTGAATGGGAGAATATATTGTATATCATACATCTGACGAAAGGTCAATATTCCAAAATATATAAAGTACTCATACAACTCAACAACAATGAAACTTACTTAAAAAATGGAAGAGGATCTGAATCCACACTTCCTCAAAGAAGACTTACAGATGGCCAACAGACATGAAAAAATAATCATGTACTTATAGTATTGGGAAAATCAAATCAAAACAAGATATCGCCTCATGCCTATAAGAATGGCTGTTATCCGAATGACTGGAAGTAAGTATTGGTGAGGATATGTAAAAGAGGGAACCTTTAAACATTGTTGTTGGGAGTGTAGGTACAGTGCTTATGAAAGTCAGTATGGAGATTCCTCAAAAAGTCAAAAATAGAAATTCCATGTGCTTCAGTTATTCCGCTTCTGGGTATTTATCTGAAAACTACAAAAATACTGAAAATGTGTGTGTGTGTATGCATCCCCATGTTTATTGAAACTTTATTTACAATAGCCAAAGGCTGCATAATGGAATAATACACAGCTATTAAAAAGGTAAAATCCTGCAATTTTACTACATTGATGGACTTAGAGGGTATTATGCTTAGTGGGATAAATTAGACAGAGAGAGACAAGCACAGTATCCTCTCACTTATATGTAATATAGAGACACCAGACAAACATATGAACTAAATAAAACCAAAATAAACTGTTTATAAAACCAAATTAGTTGTTATCAGAAGGAAAAATGAAAGGGTATAGACAAATCAGTTAAAAGAAGTCGATATTTTAGGGACCTTTTTATATTGCTTTTTATTACTATTGGTGAATATGTCCTTTTTAATTTATTATAAATAGTAATTACATGATTTCTTTAGTTTACAATGTTGTATTCATTTTAGGATATTGAAATTGCATCTTTGTCTATGAGTATGTCACACCTCACAAGCATTCTAATGTCCATTCTCTTTCTCTTCTTAGGTGGGTTGGGTGTGGCTATGTTTTGATTGGGTTCCCTTTTTGTTTTCTTCTTTGCTTTTTATCTGGAGATATATCTCAGGTTTTACCCTAAGATTAGCATTAAGAGTTCTATGTTTATTTCCTATTTTTATTTGAAAGCAAATTATTCTTACACTCATTCTAACCATCCACATCTTTATTCTCCCCACTTTTTATATTTACTGTCCTACCGTTTTTAAGTGGGATTTCTTTACACTCTATAGTACATCCTTTAGTATTTCTGTAGAGCTGGTTTTGTGGTGCTCAATGTCTGTAACTTTTGCTTATCAAAAAAGCTTTTTATCATTCCTTCGGTTCTGAATGATAATCTCTTAGGGTATAGTATCCTAGGTTGAAAATACTTTTCTTTCATCGTTTTGAATCTATCATGTCATTCTCTTCTGGTCTCTAGAGTTTCAGCTGAGAAATCTGCTGATAATCATATGGAGACTCCTTTGTATGTGACTTGTTTTTCTCTAGCTGCTTTACGATTATATCTTTATCTTATTTTTTTGACATTTTGATGACAGTGTGTCTGAGTGTAGGTCTGTCTGGGTTTCTTTTATCAGGAACTCTTTGAGCTTCCTGGGTCTGGAGGCTTGTTTCATTCCTCAGGTTAGGGAAGTTCTCGAACTATTATTTCTTCAAAAAAAGTTTCTGTCCCCCTTTTTTCTGTCTTCTCCTTCTGGGCCCCTATGTTGTGAATGTGTTTGATGTTATCCCACAAGTCGCAAATGCTTCCCTAAGTTCTTTTCATTCTTTTCTCTCTTTGCTGGTTTGCTTGAGTGCATTCCCCTGCCCTACCCTTTAGTTCACTGATTCTATTGGAGGTTTCATTTATCCTACTGTTGAGTCCCTCTATTGAGTTCTTTAATTCAGCCATCATGTTCTTCATTTCTTTATTATCTTTCTTCATTTCTCCCCTCTCTTTTTTGTTATTCTCTATCTCTTCCTCTGTTGTTTTCTTGATTTTCATGAGTATGTTTATCACTAGCTCCCTAAATTCTTCCTCAGGTAATTTACACATGTCTTTCACATTCAGATTTTCCCCTGGGGTTTTAATTGTATCCATCATTTTGCTTATATTTCTCTATGTCTTCTTTCTATTTGACATTCTGTTTATGGTTCTGTGGGTTAGAGTGCCCTGCAGTGATGGCCTTGTGTAGGGAATCACCTTGCACCAGAGAACCCTGGATCTTGGTTTGAACACTGGGAATTCTTGAGTTATGTGGCATCACCACTGGCTGAATTTGTTGATGTTCTTAGATGGGTCCCATGTTGGAGTCCAAGAGGTCACCCTATGGGGTTGGAGTTTGTGTGGTGGATGCAGAACTTTCCACCAGTGTCCCGCCTCTGAACAACAACCACCACGGTGTGCATGGCCCACAATCAGCAATCGGGCTGAAGTTCCATCTGCATCCACAGGGTGACGCTGTGGGTAGTCTTGAAGGTTCCTTCCTTCTGCGACTTTCTTCTGCCTGTAAGCTGGGGGGATTCCCCTCGCTGCCTTCCAGTTATGGCTGCACCCTGTGTAACTTCTTGTGGGGGGGGCTCCCACTCGAACCACTTGGACACTGGTCCTCCTGCCTTGCACCAAGATTCTCTCCCTTCTGATATGTGCCTCTTTCCTAGTAGGCGGCCTCTTTCCTGCCCTCAGAGTGACTCCCAGGAGGCTCGGTTCTTCCAGCTGTTCCACCTCCTTCACTGCTTTTTTTCCCTGCCCAAGGATGGGAGTCCTTAATCCACAATGCCGTTTTGAACCCCAACCCCTTTGCCTACCCTTGTGGTGGTGATCACTGCCACAGTGTCTGCAGTCCCCAGGCCAGCCCTTTCACATCTTGTATGTCTGAAGAATAGGTGATTTCTAGTTGTTCTGTGGAGAGGGATCCAACCCATCCTACAAGGTCACCATCTTGACTGCCTCTCTACCAAAAGGAGTCACTTTTATGGTAAAGGATAGAATTGGACTCTTAGTGGTGAGCTTATTGTAGTATAAATTATTGTATTTTATCATGTTCTACATCTGAAATATATATCATAGTGCAATGTTATGGTCAATAAAATTATTATAAAAAACTTTAATAAAATGATAAATTTTATGTTCTGTAAATTTTACATCAATTTTAAAAAAGATTGAGTATTTGCTTATAGAAAATGGACTCAATTTAGAAGTTGTAGAGTAGACATTGAAAGTTTTTGAGCCAAGTAATGTCAAATTTTGCAGTTTATTTTAGGGAGGTATATCTAGCTACATTATATAGGATGAAATGAATAAAGAGACAGTAGATGCAAGGAGATTAGTTAGGTAGTTTGGGGAACCTGTTGATCAGTGCAGAAGAAGAATCTCAATCAGCACTGGCAACAAGAATAGGAAGGTAGGAGGTTAGATATAAATTCACTTGAGTGAAATGTATAGGACCTGAGAAAACTTTAAAGAAAATGTATAGGATCTGAAAACCCATATGATAGGGAGAAGCTGGCAGGCATACCAGGGATGGATGTAGGTGGCAGGGAGATTGTGCCATTATTAGAAACCGGAAAGTTAAGTGGACATACTGGGATAAGTTTGGGTTTTGACATGGTGGGTTTGCATCATCAAGGTTGATGGCTTTCACCTTGAGACCTGGCCATTGGGAGAAGCAACTCAGTTCTACTATTAGCCTGATTCTCTTGCCTTTCCGTGATCTGGGTTGATTCTCTTTTCTTGGTCAGGCTGGTTAAATTTCATATCTTTTCTAGATTCAGGAGGCCGTAGCAAGAAAAATGGTGCGTAAATCGCTACTAAGACTTCTGAACAGAATGTAGTATGTAAATAATATCAGCTCCTCCTCTCTTTAAAATTGACACCATAGCCTTCCTTACCTGTTTGTCACCTCTTCTTTTCCCAGTGAACCAGAGAAAGAATACAAGAAAGTTAATACCATGGATATTCACATTTACTTTCAAAAGTTGACTTTCACATTCACTTTCAAAAGTTAGTAAAAGAGATGGTAAAATCAGATGCCCAAGTGATCTGGTTCTGAATAGTATTGATTTCCTTACAGATGCCTTCTGTGCTCTCCTATTAGTAGGTAAGAGTGATCAAGGTAGCAAAGAAAAGGCTCATTCCTTTATATTCTGATTCCTCTCCTGCTCTGTAACCGGAGAGCCCAGCATTATAAATCTGCTTCTCCTACCAAAGCAGAGCTCAGCTGGCTGCTTCAACGTCCATGCTCGTGGGTCTAGTAGATTTCCAAATTGTGACCTTATAAAATCGTTATCCACTTACTATAAACAGATCATTCTAGGATGAGGATGGAGGTATCCTTTCATCCTGTCCCCCAACAAACCTCCTTTATAAACAAAGCTTCATCTCTTAATACCAATACAAATACAGTTTATTTTTAATAAAGCCTCTTTTCTCTTAAGGAGTCAGTGATACTTCTGCCAATGCCAAAGCAAGGGACCTTTAAAGAATAATTATTTTTGGATCCATCAGTATAATCTTTTGCTCAAACAAGACTCATTAATGAATGATCAGTTGAAACAGATGTGAGTGCAACCTTGTAGCTCAAACAGCTGAGATGCTGGTGCGCAAACCACATACAACCCAAGGACCTGGGTTTGAGGCCAGGACTAGGGCGAAAAGCCAAAAGTGAAATAACTAAATAAAGATTTTTTTCCTCTTCTTCCTTCCTTCTTCCTCTCTTTGGAAAACATAGTCAGTTGGATGAACGACAAGTAAAGAAACTGAATATCCACATGGGCTCAAAAACCCATTATGTATTAAATACAAAAGGAAGCAGTGAACAGACTTAGTTTCATCAATAATAAGCCAAACTGGTACATCCTGGCGGAGCAGCATTTGGGTCAGTCACCTCCGAAGGAGCAGACCACTTACCCCTGGGTTCAAGTGCCAGATCCTGAGGAAAACAACCAGTGTGAACACCTAAATAAAAAGTGAAATAAAGATACTTCTTCCTCTTCTCTTTTTCTGCCTATGTGCCTATTCACCTTCATTCCTACCTGCACTTTTTCTTTGGAAAAAAAAAGACAAACTGATGTCTTGTGACTCCTGGTATAATAGAGAAATATACAACATCATCTATGTATTGTCTTAGCAAAAATATGAATCTAATCATGAAAAAATAATCAGACATCCAGGCTAAGGACATCTGACCTAGACTCTTGAAAATGCCAATATTATGAAAGACAGAAAAAGTGGTGTTGTGGGGGCTCTTGGAAATCTGAAGAGATTAAAATGCCATGACATCCACGTGTCCTGGTTGCCCAGCGGTTTAGACCAGGCGTAGTCCACAAACATCCCAAGGTCCCAATTCAAGAACCACAGCTGCAATGGGGTGGGGGGTGCACAGGGGGTGCCGGTTGGAAACCCAGTGGTGAACAGCTGAATAAAACAAATGGAGTGCTCCCTCTTCACTCTTCCTGCCTGCCTGCCTGCTCACCTTCCTTCCTGTCTGTACCTTTCCTTAAAAAAGCTGTGGTATCCAAAGGGAATGTATGATTCTTAATTTGACCTTGAACTGGGCTAAAGAGTTCTGTTGATTGAACTTGAAACTTGAAAAATATGAATTTGGACTTTATCCTAAATAGAGCATTAAGCTTGGATGTGATAATGGGTTTGTGGTTATACAGAACACCACTGTTCTTGGGAGATAAATACTGAGGTGTTTAGGGTAGCCGCATCGTGACGTCTACAACTTACTCTCAAGTGGTCAGTACGTGATCATCTAGAGAGAAAGCAGAATGTTAGCGATTTGTCAATCTGGGTAGAGGGCCGATGAGTGCTCATTGTGTTCTTTCAACTACAAAGTTTGAAAGGAAAGGTAGTGTTTTATTAAGGCCTAAAAAAAGAATATTTTTTTAAATGACTAATTTTCCTAAATATAACTGGTAACATTTGGGAAGAATAACATGATAAGTGGAGATGATCAGTCTCCAGCAATTTCTGGACTCCCTGCCGCGGAATATTAGTTTTCTGCTTTTAGCAAAAGGTTTCCTCATATCCAGCTTTCTAGTCAAGATAACAGTAGTTGGAAATTGGAAACAGTTCATTTATGTCATCCAATCCTTCTTTGTTACCAGACTTATAAAAAAGCATTTGTTTCTTAAAGTAAAAGACCACATTGTACATCCATTACTTACCAACAGGGAATCTATCTTCCTTTGGTCTGCAGAGACTGGTATATACAAACCTTTGGAATTAATCCCTCTGAGCATCCTCTCAATCAGAGTGCTGGCTTTTTTTTTTTTTTTTTAGCTTTTGTGTGGAATATTGTTTTACAGTGCTCACTGTAGCTGTCTGAGGAGGCCCCCAGTGTCATGAACAGTAGCACTCTCTTGTCTGTTTTCACATTTTCTTAAGATAAAACAAGGTTCAAACCACACATTCTCTGTGAACTACTAAAGACTGGGAAAAATTACTTTCTTTCCTCATGACCTGGATTGACAGAAGCACACCTACAGCAGACAAAAAGATGAGTGAATCCCTTTTAAAGACCCTAGTAATGAAGCCCTCAGGGAATTTGCCGTGTACGGTAGAATTTACCATGGCTTCTAGAGATGAACAGTGTGTCAGGAAGAGGTTCAGAACTGCTGGCTATTGAAATACAGGCTGCATTTATTTTATATCAGCCTATTTTTGGGTCCCAGTGAGAAAGTTATTTTAACAAAATCTTGCTCTGCTAGAAATACACATGTAAGTGGCAGATGTCACAAAAATGGGAGAAAGTTACAGTACTTCATTCTCCTTGATATAAAGAGTTTATATAGTTGTTCTCTTTTAGCCTTTGAAGTAAACACTGATGCCTACAGAAGCATAGATTGAAAAGGATATTGGGCATAGGCCAGACCAGTGATCCTCATGTGAATCAGAACCTCAGGGACAGGTTATTATGGGACTGTGTTTTTCAGAGCTACCGTGATACTTCTGATACAGCCAGCTCAGCAGTTAGGAGAGCCCAGCAACTGGGAAGTTCTGATCTGGTCCTGTACTTTCATTTTACAGATAAAGAAATGGGTCTCCGTAAAATCTTCGAAACTCCATCTGGGAGAAATGTTAATTTAATAAAAATGTATGTCAGATATTCAAGGTATTAACCTATTTAGGGCTAGAAATCATAGTTCATGACTCTTAGCATATCCATCTTCCCAGATCACAGCGCCTCATGGAGTGGTCACTGTTAAGACCTTAGGCCGTTTGCTTTCCTCCATAGAACAGGCCTAGTTAACACCTGAGGTCTCCTGATTTTCATCCTGAGCTCGTTTCACTTCACCTCAGTGCTTTCAAGGTGGAGTTACTTAATTACACTAAATCTATCTCTTCATCTGTGAGAAGGCTCCTAAATCCTTTTCTTCCCTGTTCTGTCCTTTTGTTGTTCGATTTTCATGTATTCTTTGAATTTATTTTCTAACTATTCCCTTCTTTAGTCCACTTAAAAATAGAAAGTGGGTAATAAAGTGAAAATATGGTGTTGTTCAATATGGGTGAAAAAAAATTTTTAAAGGAAAGATGCAAACAGGAATAAAGGCGAGTAGGCAGGCAGGAAGAGAAGAGGAAGAAGTCCTTTATTTGTTTTTTTTAGTTGTTCACATTGGTTTTTCCCCTGCAGCCCTGAATTTTAAACTTAGGACCTTGAGATGTGTGCGGACTGCACCCAGCGCGTACTAGACTGCTAGGCCACCTGAGCGCACCAGGTGAAAACTATTTTTAAGGCACAAGCTAATGGTTCCACATTAAGTACATAATGGCTCTGAACCTAACCACCTGGATCTAGGAGTGAGTAAAAGAACCTTGCTGTATAGTTTCCTGAATAGGAATATATAAACAACAAATGGAAAGAAAAGCACTCATCTGTCTAGTCACTCATTCACTGTACACTATAAACTAGGGACTGACTTAGATATGGGATGCAGTGATGTGAACAGGAGAAAGCTTTTTTCGTTTTGTTTTACTATACTACGTGTCATATATCTATCCATCTTTTTATATACATCTATTAATCCCTCTTTTTTTGTGCACTTTAAACTGCAGACATCAACAGATTATTTTCTAAATATTCCTGAAATCTTATTAATGAGAACTCAAGTTTCACTTGAGTTACATATGGGAAAATGTAGAAATCTTAAATTTATTTTCTTGATTTCAACCAATGTATAGTTGTAATCTAAACTCTGTCAAGCTATAAAACCTGTCACCCCTTCTGGCATCCAGAGACAAATATTGTTCTCTTTTTGTACAGCAAATTAAATTTCCTCTTCTAGAATTTCATATAAATGAAATCATGCAGTATATATTATTTGTATAAGTGAACATAGCATTTTTGATAGGCATTCGTGTTATGGGGTCATGTTATGAGTAATATTACTGTATGGATAAATATAATTTGTCAGTTCTTAGGGAGATGTATATCTGGGTTGCTTTGGGCTATTATTAATAAAGTTGTAATCACGTTCTTTTGCATGTCTAACTCTAAGCATAGTTTTCATCCTCTTGGATAAATAGGAGTGGAATTGTTGGATCATGGGTAGATGAATATTTAATTTTAGAAGAAACTTTCTGGATCTGTCTCCATTTTACAGTTCCACCAGTAATGTATGAGAGTTCCAGTTTTTCCACATAATTTTCTATATTTTCATAAGCTCTGAAAGTTTTTTGTGGGAAAGAATTGAACATCAGAATGTGTTTTATCAAGTACACATACACATATGTGTGTGACATGAGTAGCTACTAACCCACATAGCAGCTGGATGTACATCCACACACATATATGTCATCTATAAAGATTTAAGTATTTATAGTATTTGTTTTCTAAAATAAGTGATTTTATGTGCAAGCTAGAGCGGATCAGGATGAAGTGTCTCCACAGAATATTGGTTGTGATAAAGAAAAAGGACAGTTCAGAGAGCAGCATATCAATGATCCGCTCAGATTGTAAGGCTGTGGCAATTGTACTGTCATTTTAGGTGAACTTCTAAACCTTCTAGCTTTCAAAGCATCTAAGCGCTGATATTGAACAGATAAGGATTATGTAAGTGGTGTTTCTTTGCCAGCATCCCTGGCAAATAACCTCTACTGGAGAGAAGGGTATTGTCCAAGCTAGGAATAGAAAATAAAAGGAGAAAGTTTGGGGGGTTAAGAATAGCTTCTGATTCATTAAGCCATACTTGAAAATAATAGAATTATCTAAGATAATTACTTGATAGACAAAATAGGTGATAGGGAGAATGGTTTTATCAGAAGTTGTGAGTGGAATACTCTAGATGTTCTTATCTGGAAGCAGCATTACCATCACTTTCCTACCTCAAGAAAATTTAGTTTAGTTTTTTTTTAATGAGACCAACTTGGGCAACATGGCTGCTATCTCCAAAGGGAAGGTTCACCCTAAGTCATGGTAAATTAGTTTCTCCACATTTACTTTGCAATCTCAAGATACAAAGACTCCTTAGCTTCCTAACTCTTGACAAATACTACTTTGAACCCTTTTAACATGTCCTTTGTGTTAAGCACTGAATGATCAGAACATTAAAAAGCTGAGGTGAAGAGGAGTTGGTTAGAAAGGAAACAATTTCGGAGCAGCAGCAGTTAGGTCGGTCACCTCCCAGGGACTCGGGTCACATACCCCTGAGTTCAAGTCCTGGCCCTGGGGGAACAACCAGTGTTGTGCTAAGTAAAAGTAAAATAAGGATGCAAAGATGCTTCCTCCTGCCTCTCTCCACCTGCCTAAAAAAATAAAAACAAAAACAAAAACCCTCAAACAATTGAAAGTAGTGAAAAAATGACAAATGTGTGCCAGGAATGAGTTAGTTGTACAGTTCTGAAGGTCTCCCAGTTTCTTTATCATTTGAAAATGCTGTGCCTGAGCAGCCTGTACTAATCAGCAAGAGACAAGGAAAAGGAAGAATGATTGAGAAAGTGGAAAACTTTGTCCACAGGATCAGCCTCAATATCTGATATCTCTTAAACCTAAAACAAATTGAAGAGAAAGCTGGAGTTGGAGACTTAAAGAGCTAAGCATATTGTGAGCTACTGCTATTGAAATTTTGGTCACAAGTCATGAACTTTTCATAGACTCAAAGCCATTTGATATTTGCACAATATCAAAGTGAGTAAATCATGAATAACCTATACAGACCTGCCCAAGGCCTCCCTCCTGTCACTTCTGCTGAAGTACAGTGGCCGGGAAAGGGATTTTTCAGTGTAGACAAATCTACTTTAAGATGTCCCTATCAGACAATACAAGTAAATATATACTATCTGAGCAGAGAGAAGAGTAAGTCCATTTTCAACTTTCTGCAAGAATTGTGCTAAAATGCTTCTCAAAAATAAGAACAAATGGAAGATCTCAGATTCTTGTTTATAATACAATGGTTGCAGAGGCGTTCTGTTTTATCGAAAATGTCCAAGCCACAATTTTAATGGTTAGTGATGGCGCCAACAGTTCTATAAGAACAGCGTTTGTTATAAGTTGCTTATTTTGAAAAAAAAAGAAAAACAAAATGCCTGTACCTTCGGAGAAAGTTTTAAAGGATTGTAAAGAAGAATCAGAACCAATGTCATAAACGTCTTTTCTCTCATGAAAGTAATCTGCCCATGTTCATTATCTGTAGTGTCATTTTGGTCTCTGAACAAAATGGTGTCAAGACCCAGCCTCTTTTTTTTTTGGTTTTATTTTTTTAAGGAAAGGTGTATGCCAGAATGAAAGCATTAGACAGGCAGGAAGGAGGAGGAAAAAGAAGAAGCCTTTTATTTTATTTAGTTGCTCATCTTGGTTGTTCCCTCCAGACCCAGTTCTCGAACCCAGGTCTTTGGGATATATGTGGACTTCATCTGGCAGACTTAATCATAAATCCACCAAGACCCAACCCCTTTGTAAGTTTCAGGGGTCTTGTTCCATCACAGGTGGCAGGAGAAGTTTTATTGTGAACCCTACAGAGCACAAGTTGAACTATCAGCAAAGATTTATACATTGATTGTCTCTGTTGTACTAAGATTTGATATGTAACACTTTTTAGTTTGGGTGTTTACTTTAAATTGTTTTTTAATAACAGAAAATATTTTTAAAATATAACATCACCTCATACAAAATGTTCCCTTTACCTTCACCTTTCTTCCCTATTCTCATCCCTGGTGGGGGTAGGGGCTTTTCAATATAATGTAACAAAAAAATTGTATCAAAGGAAGTGGGAGGAAAAATGACCTCACAGATTATATAACTAATTGTTAAGAAGGAAATACATCGTTGCTGTGAATGATCTGATAATCACCACCTTAACCAAGCGATCAAATTTATAGCACGAGGAATGGGATAGCCTGATATTTTGTATTTCCAGAATAGATGCAATATGAGGTACTTAATATTCCATATAAAGTTCTCTTACAAAAATATTTAACCTGAGCATGCTCTGATGGCCTAGCAGTCTAGTGCAACCTGAGAGCAGTCCTACATACATTCCAAGTAAAGCTCAAGGTCCCAGGTTCAAGACCCTCAGGCTGGGGCGACAGCCAATGTGAACGACTAAATAAAAAATAATAAAGTACTTCTTCCTCCTCTCTCTTCCTGCTTGCCTGCTTGCCTGTATTCCTGCCTGTACCTTTCTTTTAAGAAAAAAAAGCTTAACCTAAATTAAGCAAGTTTCTCTAGGTTCAGCTTTCGGCTAACAATCAAAGTAGGCGCAATGAAGAAATAATAAGACAAACCCAGAAGGAGAGACATTTTTAAGACAACTGCCCATGTCTCTTTAAAAAGTTAATTTTCATGAAAAAGTTTATGGTTTGGCACATCCTGTGGCTCAGGCACTAAGCCAGTCATTGGGACGCAGACTAAGTAAAGCTCAAGAATCTGGCAACCCAGGGTCAGAGGAAACAACCAAAACAAATAAACAAAAGTGCTTCTATCTCCCTTCCCTCCCTGGCTCCCTCCCTCCCTCCTGTCTTTCCTTCCTTCCTTCCTTCCTCCCTCCCTTCCCTTCTTCTTCCTCCCCTTTCCTCTCTTTAAATAATAATAGTAATGGTTTTATTTTTGTTTCATGAAAAATGGAGTTTAGATTTAGATTTAGAAGGCTAAGCAGAGCAGTATGCCCTTGTGGATCAGGCAGCAAACTACATTAAGTCCAAGGACCAGAGTTCAAGAGCCAGGACCAGAAATGAACAACTAAATAAATAAAAATGTTTCTTCCTCCTCTTCCTTCCTTTTTTCCTTAAAAATGCCTCTTCCAGTGTACCCTGATGGTCTAGTAGTTTAGTCCACTGTGGTGCAGCCCACATACATCCCAAGGCCCTAGTTCAAGTCCCACAGTGGGGTAAACAACCAGGATGAACAACTAAATAAAATAAATAAAACTATTCTCCCTCCTCTCTCTTCTGTCTACCTGCCTGCTTGCACCTTTCCTTAGAAAAAAACAAACCTCTTCCCTCTGCCTCCTCTCCATTCTTCCTTCCTGTCTTTAAAAAAAGAAAAGAGGCTAAACAGAGACATAAAAGCTACATTCCATGTGTGAATCTTGGTTTATTCTGATCAGGGGACAGCTATAAAAGATATTCTTGGGACAATTAGAGAAATTTGAATATGGATTTTATGTTAGACAGTATGACATTATGGTCAGTTTTTTAAACTTAATAATGCTCATGTGGTTGTGAATAGGATATCCTCTGCTAACAAGATGTGTGCTGGGCACAAAGCGGTGAGGAGTTATGATGTCTGCTGCTGCCAAGTCTGGAGTATATGTGCATGATCACTGTATTGGTCTTGCAGCTTTCCTGTAGGTTTGAAAACTGTGTGTGCACAGGTGTAGACACAGAAGGAGAGAGCGGAGAGAGCTGACTTTCATTCTTTGAGAAGCAAAAGTCATGGAAGCACTAAATAATTTTTAAAGCACTAACAAATTAATGCCCTCCTCTTTTCTATTTTAGGCTCAAGCAAAAGGAAGTTTAGACTATGCTAAGGTAAGTAGATTTTATATATACTAGTTTTATACATTTCATGTTGGGTTTGGTTTTGTTTATATTTGAAAGGTCATTGCAGGTACACCCTGGTGGCTCAGGTACTAAGCCACCTGGGGCATAAACCATGTAAAACCCAAGAATACAGGTTCACAAAGTGGGGAGGTATGTGTTGGAGGTTGGGGAAGAGCAACCAAAAAAGATAATAATAGCAACAGCAAAGTGCTTCATCCTCCTCTCTCCCTCCCCCCCTCCCTCCCTTCCCCTTCCTTCCTCCCTCCTTCCCTCTCTTCCCTTTCCTTCCCCTTCCTTCCTCCCTCCCTCCCTCCCTTCCCCTTCCTTCCTT